>JARACY010006178.1:0-18388 GCA_029255725.1 Scrobipalpa atriplicella
TCAAACATCTATGACCAAATAGAGTTTGGACTTTACATTGAAGACAAAAAAATCCAAAGCTTGTTTCACCGTATATATACGGTGAAACAAGCTTTGGATTTTTTTGTCTTCAATGCTAAACGTCCAAACCTCTATTTGGTCATAGATGTTTCGACGTGAAACATGATAGTGTTAGTAAACTAATATAAAACAAGTGTAGTTTACAACATGATAATGAAGGAGCTAAAAGCTAAATATCAGCATATAAAAGTTAAGATAATTTATGCTAAAAATGTAATACCTAAAAAAACCACGGCCTTGTACAAATTACGGCTTTACAAGTAGGTAATATTACTACAGTACAGTAAAGATATTACAAAGTTCTTCAAGAAGACATCTATTGAAGTTTTTGGACAGTTTGCAGGGTTTTCCTCGGACTCCCTCGCCGAGAGGATGTCAGACTGCAAAGCTAAGATCTTGGTGACTGCCGACGGTGGCTGGCGGGGCGAAAAGCTGCTGGTGCTCAAAAAAGTCTGCGATGAGGCTATGGACAAAGCCCGTGCCAAGTACAACCACAAAGTGACCCTGTGCATAGTGGTCTCGCATTTGTCGAGGGTGACCGCTTGCGGGTCGTTGCCGGATGACCTTAACACCCTGGTAAGTCCGTTTAGTTTTAGGATATTGACCGTATGTTAGGTTTTGAGTCCTGAGTGGGTAATTACTACGATACAAAAGTTGACCTTTTTTAGAGATATTTTTAACTAAGTATGTTCATAAATCATAATATATTTGGATCAACATTATCATTAACTATGTTTTTCAATACTTTTTGCGTACATCGAGATATATGAAAAATATGAAATCCGCGTGAAACAGCCCAGAAGCTAGAAAAGCACAGAGCGCGCATTTTGTCATTGGTTTGAAAGGGTCAGGGGCCAACAGACCTTAGACACTTAAGTTCTTTTTATACCGGAATAAATGGGAACTCGTTGTGAACAGTACCAGTGGAACCCTGAGCGCGACGTGTGGTGGAACGAACTGATCGAAAGCCAGTCCAACATCTGCCCTCCGGAGTGGATGGACGCTGAGGATCCACTCTTCATGCTGTATACCAGGTATGAGGTAACGATATTACTCTTCAAAACACTACTAATACATATAAATATCTCTGCGTAATTTTATTTTAGCTCTTGAGTCTAGAAGATAAACATTTATCTTAATCAATCCAGTAGTTTTGAGTTTATTTATACAAACGGTATTCGATATCTGTATAGCTAAGCACTCATAACACGACGTTTTATCGCAGTGGCTCAACTGGTAAGCCGAAGGGTGTGCTGCATACAACCGCGGGCTTCTTGCTGTATGCGGCGGCGACTTTCCGCTACGTGTTCGACTACCGCGAGCGAGACGTCTACTGGTGCACCGCCGACGTCGGCTGGATAACGGGACACACGTACGTCGTGTATGCGCCACTCGCCAACGCCGCTACCTCTGTGATGGTGAGTGCTCTACTGGTGCACCGCCGACGTCGGCTGGATAACGGGACACACGTACGTCGTGTATGCGCCACTCGCCAACGCCGCTACCTCTGTGATGGTGAGTGCTCTACTGGTGCACCGCCGACGTCGGCTGGATAACGGGACACACGTACGTCGTGTATGCGCCACTCGCCAACGCCGCTACCTCTGTGATGGTGAGTGCTCTACTGGTGCACCGCCGACGTCGGCTGGATAACGGGACACACGTACGTCTTGTATGCGCCACTCGCCAACGCCGCTACCTCTGTGATGGTGAGTGGTAGGCTCTACTGGTGCACCGCCGACGTCGGCTGGATAACGGGACACACGTACGTCTTGTATGCGCCACTCGCCAACGCCGCTACCTCTGTGATGGTGAGTGCTCTACAGGTGCACCGTCGACGTCGGCTGGATAACGGGACACACGTACGTCGTGTATGCGCCACTCGCCAACGCCGCTACCTCTGTGATGGTGAGTGCTCTACTGGTGCACCGTCGACGTCGGCTGGATAACGGGACACACGTACGTCGTGTATGCGCCACTCGCCAACGCCGCTACCTCTGTGATGGTGAGTGCTCTACTGGTGCACCGTCGACGTCGGCTGGATAACGGGACACACGTACGTCGTGTATGCGCCACTCGCCAACGCCGCTACCTCTGTGATGGTGAGTGCTCTACTGGTGCACCACCGACGTCGGCTGGATAACGGGACACACGTACGTTGTGTATGCGCCACTCGCCAACGCCGCTACCTCCGTGATGGTGAGTGCTCTACTGGTGCACCGCCGACGTCGGCTGGATAACGGGACACACGTACGTCGTGTATGCGCCACTCGCCAACGCCGCTACCTCTGTGATGGTGAGTGCTCTACTAGTGCACCGTCGACGTCGGCTGAATAACGGGACACACCTACGTCGTGTATGCGCCACTCGCCAAAACGCCGCTACCTCTGTGATGGTGAGTGCTCTACGACGTAGTGCATATGCGCCACTCGCCATCTACTAAAATTTGGATCTAGCTAGACAAACGGACTGCAATCTCACCCTACTGTCAAATTTCAATTTGAATGCAGTTGACAAGACTGCAATGGAACTGTACGTTAGTGGATAGTTGACAACTGTTGAATTTCGGATATATAGAATGGTGGTATATCTCTATTTATTAATCAACCATCTATCGTTGTTTTTAGACTTATGATATGATATACGTGTCTAAAAAATAGTACTCATTTTATCTGAAGCACGACCGACCGTCCATAATGTAATCAGAGTTCAAAAATCCAGGTATAGTGTTTGTAAAAACTGGAGGGAATGTCACTAGGTACTTTATTTATTTACCAACCATTAGTAAATGTGTAAAAAACAACTGTACTATTTGAACTTCCTACTTCGAAGGTGGGAGAGCCCCTGAGTCAAATGAAACTGAAGGTCGCGAATGACGCTGCAGTGATATAATGATGTAATGATTGTTTTACTATCGTCAATATAATCAATAATCAGTCGCGCTTACAAACGGAATTACCTACGTTTGGTTTGTGTTCGGACTGGAGAAAAATAATTAAGAAGAGGAAAATAGTAGATTTTTACACAAGTGTTGTTATACATCAATAGCATACGCGCCTAGAAAACGAGTATGCTATTGATGTATAACACCCGACTGGAACACACTGCTTTACATATCAAATGAAAGATAAGTTTAACCCCGTCGCTCGCGCAGTAAGCGTAATTTGATACTCCCCCTGGCTCGCGGAAATGGCGACCGGTAGTGGCGGAAATTGCAAAGTTTGCAAATTTTTTTGCAAACTTTGCAATTTTTCGCAAATTTTCACTTTCGGACAATGTTTATGGATAAAATTTACAGGAATTGTTCTTGAATACATAAACTATCAAATAAAATAGTTTTTGGTGTTAGAAATTGTAATAAAAAATATAAATTACCCTTTCAAAGTAAGTACTTTGTAAGTACTTCACTTTTATTGACGAAAATACTAATAAAATAATTTCCACACAATTACACATTTGTTTTTTGAGAAATTGGTATCAAAATGTTTGGAAATATGTATATTTTCGTGTTTTTATGTGTTTTCATACGTATTTCATACAAAAAATACAAATAAATTCGAATCAAACGCACTAACGCACTGCCAGTGAGAAAACCCGTAACTTCAAAATGAGTTTTTTTAATTTTTTTCTATGTGACATTGATAGTTTATGGTATAAAATAAAAGAGTATATGTTTGTCTTTGGCTTTACTATCAACTACAGCACAAAGAAAGTAAAAAAAACACCATATCTTAATTTTTAGAGTTAAAGTCCCTCAGGGCACACATGTGTTCCTCATCCGAGTTTACGGTAGTATTCATTACCGGGCACACATGTGTTCCTCATCCGAGCCAGGGGGATGAAAAAAAAAAATAGGAAAATTAAAGCTTGAAAATATGTAAGCAAAATTCACTCACTATGTATGATTTCATCCATCACAAAATATCTCCATTCGCGTAAGATAATTTATCTAACTTGCAGTAGGCATTTTGTATATCATACTGATTGTTTAAATATTTGGTGTTTCTTATTAAAATACTGAGAATTAAATCGACAAACACAAATGTTGAGGTTATAAAAACCACAGACTAAAAATATAATTCATTTCCAATTTATCATGTTTCTTTTTTGACGCCTTATTCCATGCGACATAAACAATACTGGCCAGTTCTAAATTAAAAATAAAATTTTAAATTCCAATACAATTTCGTTTGAAAAATCGATTTCGATTCGAGTAAATACGCGATTCCGAGAATGGAAGAAAAATAGAATAGGACTTTTGACTTTATTTAAAATAGATTTTTGACAGTTCTTATTTTAAATTTCATAATTTCCCTTGGGAGTTTTTGGCAACATAGTTAACCCGCTATGAGGGAACTAATGACCACTTTATAGTACATGAGATATGTAATAGTATATTGCTAACCAAAGGATGTAAGTCATCAAATGCATACGAGGTTTTTGGCGCCCGAGCGCAGCGAGGGCGCTAATGGTACGAGTATGCATTTGATGACTTACACCATGAGGTAAGCACTATGCTTTACATATCGAATGAAAGATAAGTTAAAATTATGGGAAAATATAAGAAAATTAAAACATGAAATTACGACGAAACAGTAGGCAATACCAACTCACTATGAGCGAATTTAACCATCACAAATATGGGAACCAATAATGTACAGCCATGATAATTGACGACCCGATAAGGTACGCGCTGATATTACGAGACCAGGCATGTACATGAATTATTGGCTGTGCATTCCGTGGCTTCGTATTATTGGCCGTACAATATTTGCCCGGACAGATATTTCACGGCCAATAATACATGTACTATATGACAAGGATTCGTATTATTGGCTGTGCGTTATCTGGTCGTGAATTATCAGCTCGGACTGTTAATGTACGACCCGTATTGTACAGGCAATAATTGGAAGCCAATGTCACATGTCAAAATTCCACCAGCCAATCGGAAGCAAGCGGTCGTAGACAAGAAACTCTATATGCTTTGTTTTGATGATTTTAGTAGATCATGCCAGTAGTGATAGCGAAAAAAAGTGACAGAACCGAATATGTTAACCCCGAATTCCACGTGGTCTTTCCGCTCTTACCCCTAGAGTGTATATAAAAATCCGGAGGCGCGGAGGGAGAGCAGCCCCCGCCCGCTGTAACTAAGAGCGGGCACCGTACGAGCCGTAGCGGCTGAGGCTGGTCGCCGAAGGCGACCAAAAAGCCGAAGCTGCGCAGGCGAGATAGGTGCCAGCTCTTAGTTACGCTAGGGCGGAGAGGCTGCACTTCCCGCAGCGCCGAAGCAGTAGCAGAATCAATACTTAGTGTCTAAACGAGGCTCCGACCATAAACAAAAGAATGTGTCTCGACCAATAGGAGTAAAGTTTCATCTGACGTACACGAATTATCTGGTCGGCAATTATCACCCCGTACCAATATTGTACAGCCAGTATTTGGAAGCCAATGAAAGCACGGGCTAATATTTCATGGGCATGTACTTGAAATATTGGCCGTGCTTTCCTTGGCTTCCAAATACTGGCTGTACAATATTGGTACGGGGTGATAATTGCCGACCAGATATTGCACGGCCAATAATGCACAGCCGCGTATTTCATGTACATAACAATGGCTTCGTAATATCTGGCTGTGCAATCCATGGCCGTACATTAACTGGACTCACAAATATATGCATTCGCGTAAGAAAAATTATCTAATTTGCAAGTAGACATTTTGTTAAGTATACTGACTGTTTAATTTGTTAATGTTTTATAATAAAATGCTAAGTAATAAATCGACAAACTCAAGTTTTGAGGTTATAAATATGTTATAAAAACCACAGAGTAAAAATTTCATAATTTTCATAATCCTATGTTTACATTTTTATGGCCTTATTCCGTGACTCTATGCGTCATATTTAGTACTGGCCAGTTCGATATTTAAATAAATTCGAATAGAATTTGTTTTAAAATCGATTCCGATTCGATTAATCATCCGATTCCGTGTGTTTGAAATAAGGCTATCAACTTTTTTTTTCTTGCAATTTGACAGTTCCTTATTCAAATTACTTTGCAGCATAGGTTTCAAAACCTATGATGCAAAGTACCACTTACATCCCGGGTTTTAGGGTTGTATGAACCACTTACTGAGCATGAGATATGTAAAATATACGAATGATCGTACACCTACGCCAAATCGCAACCGATTATGACAATTTTGGTAAATAAACTCATAACAACGCGATGTAGGTTTATCACACTTCTTTCTAAGAAATATTACAATAGTATAGTGTTATATCTACAAACGTTGTGGTTTTTTATTTCGCGTAAAATCCTACAAGTTTTTACCTATTATAAGTATTTACCGTCATACCAGTTCATGTACCTATAATGGTACTACGGAGTGCTTTTTGTAAGACCAGAGAACAATCAATTTACTCATTCATGGAAAGTTAACTACTTAAACATAATTTACATTTGTTTATACTTACTAAGTGATGATTCGATTATTGCTTTAGTCATTTTGATATCTAACCTTTTTAAATCCCGTAATTAAAAAAACAGTTTAGATTTGTATACTTGATTATTTATATAAATTTTCGTTTTTGCCGGGAAATACAAAATGAGCACTTGCTTTAGTTTTAGTCCATTAAAGTTTGTACCGTTCGACAGTTTGAGGGCACCCCATTCTTCCCGGACAACGACCGCTACTGGCTGGTGGTGGACAAGTACCGGGTGACGCAGTTCTACACCGCCCCCACCGCCATCCGCGCCCTCACCAAGTTTGGAGAAGAATACGTCAGAGTGTGAGTATAACCACCTGCAGCTAAACGACCGCTACTGGCTGGTGGTGGACAAGTATCGGGTGGCGCAGTTTTACACCGCTCCCACCGCCATCCGCGCCCTCAACAAGTTTGTAGAAGAATACGTCAGAGTGTGAGTATAACCACCTGCATCTAAACGACCGCTACTGGCTGGTGGTGGACAAGTACCGGGTGACGCAGTTCTACACCGCGCCCACCGCCATCCGCGCCCTCACCAAGTTTGGAGAAGAATACGTCAGAGTGTGAGTATAACCACCTGCATCTAAACGACCGCTACTGGCTGGTGGTTGACAAGTTTCGGGTGACGCAGTTCTACACCGCGCCCACTGCCATCCGCGCCCTTACCAAGTTTGGAGAAGAATACGTCAGAGTGTGAGTATAACCACCTGCATCTAAACGACCGCTACTGGCTGGTGGTGGACAAGTACCGGGTGACGCAGTTCTACACCGCGCCCACCGCCATCCGCGCCCTCAACAAGTTTGGAGAAGCATACGTCAGAGTGTGAGTATAACCACCTGCATCTAAACGACCGCTACTGGCTGGTGGTGGACAAGTACCGGGTGACGCAGTTCTACACCGCGCCCACCGCCATCCGCGCCCTCACCAAGTTTGGAGAAGAATACGTCAGAGTGTGAGTATAACCACCTGCATCTAAACGACCGCTACTGGCTGGTGGTGGACAAGTACCGGGTGACGCAGTTCTACACCGCGCCCACCGCCATCCGTGCCCTTACCAAGTTTGGAGAAGAATACGTCAGAGTGTGAGTATAACCACCTGCATCTAAACGACCGCTACTGGCTGGTGGTGGACAAGTACCGGGTGACGCAGTTCTACACCGCGCCCACCGCCATCCGCGCCCTCACCAAGTTTGGAGAAGAATACGTCAGAGTGTGAGTATAACCACCTGCATCTAAACGACCGCTACTGGCTGGTGGTTGACAAGTTTCGGGTGACGCAGTTCTACACCGCGCCCACTGCCATCCGCGCCCTTACCAAGTTTGGAGAAGAATACGTCAGAGTGTGAGTATAACCACCTGCATCTAAACGACCGCTACTGGCTGGTGGTGGACAAGTACCGGGTGACGCAGTTCTACACCGCGCCCACCGCCATCCGCGCCCTCACCAAGTTTGGAGAAGAATACGTCAGAGTGTGAGTATAACCACCTGCATCTAAACGACCGCTACTGGCTGGTGGTGGACAAGTACCGGGTGACGCAGTTCTACACCGCGCCCACCGCCATCCGTGCCCTTACCAAGTTTGGAGAAGAATACGTCAGAGTGTGAGTATAACCACCTGCAGCTAAACGACCGCTACTGGCTGGTGGTGGACAAGTATCGGGTGGCGCAGTTTTACACCGCTCCCACCGCCATCCGCGCCCTCAACAAGTTTGTAGAAGAATACGTCAGAGTGTGAGTATAACCAACTGCATTTAACGACCGCTACTGGCTGGTAGTGGACAAGTATCGGGTGGCGCAGTTTTACACCACTCCCACCGCCATCCGCGCCCTCAACAAGTTTGGAAAAGAATACGTCAGTGTGAGTATAACCACCTGCAGCTAAAGATCCAACCGTCCAACGGTTCACTGCTGGACATGTATGTACCTTTTCCGTTCGGGGCACAGCCACTACGCCGGCCAAGCAGACTGATTTTCGAATATAGTCGAGGTATCCTACTTGCTGCCTGTTCTCTAGATATTCAATATGTCGGCGTTTACGACATATCCGCGAAAAGGGACGTGATGCTATTCTGTGTCTCATTTAGCGTAAGGTTTAAAGGTCGAGGTATAATATCGTTAATAACTCAGATCTGAATAAGTATTTTAAATAACCTTCAAAATCCTGATGCTTAATTTTAATGGGGACACAGACTAGATAACAATTTACTTTACTCTGTATTTATAGGAGGAAGATACAGAACGGTGGAAGTGCTAATAACAACGTGAAATTGTCGTAAGTCGTAAACCAACAACTTATTTATGTTATGGTCATGTGGGAATACATATATCTAGATAGCACTGCGTATGCGTATGTAAAGCAGGTGCATCGCATCTTTGAGTTGTGGTCTTGGTCATCTTGGTATCGACATTGGTTTATAAGGTCATTTTAAATTGAATGGAAAGATTTTAAGGGTTGTGTTCTACTTATGGAATAACAATATTCCGTAACACGAATGATATTCTGTACCTAAGTATAACATGAACTACTACTAATTATAACATAAACTACTAATAATTATAACATAAACTACTACTAATTATAAAACTACTAATAATTGATGAAATATAATTTGCGCCGATTTTACATATTCTGTACTTATCACGTATTTCAAATCCGCTAAAATTATATTTCGTCAACTAAAACACTTTAAATGTTCCATAATTAATTAATTAGTAAAGCGTGAGTACGGACGACGTTATTTCAAAGACCTTTTCAACAAAATCCTGTGTATTTTTTTAAAGAAATGGTTATAAAAATAAACAACGGACTCCGTTGTACTATTTACACACAGGTAACTTTCTTATTTGACCATCTCATATCTCATTATAAGGGTACCTTTATTTATAAAAATGGTTTCATTGGTCTTTGACAAGCTCATTTCGTAGTGGTAACGACATATTTTAAAAGACTGACCAGCTCATTTCAACGGGTGCTTTATGGGTGGATTACAGGATCTATTATAATGAACTGTTTTTTTATTTAACCAGGCATGATCTGACGAGTCTCCGTGTGTTGGGGAGCGTGGGTGAGCCCATCAACCCGGAGGCTTGGCAGTGGTACTACAAGCTGGTGGGGCTGGGCCGCTGCTCCATCGTTGACACCTTCTGGCAGACGGAGACCGGCGGCCACGTGCTCACCAGCCTGCCCGGAGCCACGCCCATGAAGCCAGGTGCCGCTGTAAGTAAAACTACGCTGGTATTTTTATACAGGATGTAAAAAAAAATTACTGCGTTCCTTTAAACCACTGTTGTTCTACTGATTTTACCAAACAACTTTCCTAAAGCACAAAAAATTTTGCACGAAAAAAAGGAATTGTCTTTTTCCTTCAATACCTCTCCTCATCTGCAAATTTTATTTCGAACTAAATGTTTTGTGCTTTGTGAAAGAAAATGTGGTTTAAAGGAACGCAGTCCTTTTTACCCTACTGCGCAACGCAAAGGCAGTACAATACAGCCTATCTATGTATGTATGTATGTTTGAACCTTTGTGGCACTCTAGAGACTTAACGCGTGGGCCGATTTGGATGATTCATACGTCAATCGGTTTGTCTTTACCGTGCGAGTGTCACTGAAGATATGATTTTGATTTAAATCAAATTTCATAAGCAATTATATCATATTGCCTCCGACTGCATGATATTACGATTTTGAAGCAGATGGACTTCTTTGAATGATTTAATTAGCAAGAGGGCGTTAATACTAGTCAATGGACATGGAACTCGGATTAGGGTGTACTAACGGGGTGTTGGTTTGGATTGGAGACAGAAATAGGTCTCCTTGTTTCAATCTTTTTTATAGTAGGTACTTACCGCAGTTGGTTTTTTTTTTTTTTTTTACACCCTGCATATTCTGTGGTATAAACCGACATGATTTTATCAAGTGGGCCTTTCAGTTTCGCTGGTAGGTACGCTGTCACTTTAAACCCGTTATTGTATGTTTCGAATTCGTATATCAATCTTAACCTTGACCTTGACTGCGAAACACCGTTCTTGTTTAAGACATAAAGAACGGAACTGAAGGCGCCGCCGAGATAAATAATCTAAGGCCCGATATGTAGATGGGACCTGAAGCATATAGGGCAGGTAGATACTTCACTGAGTGACGTGTGTGTACGCACGAGGTGTTTATCCATATTTTATTACGGATCTTCGTGGTATGGATATCAATCACAATTCACATTTCAAGTGGGTTATTGATATTCATCCAAGCAAGGGATAAGTAAGTTACACAATGCTATCGATTCGTTGAGGGCACGTGATATCTAAATCTTGGCTAAAATTATTGCCGTGCCTTTCTGTTCTCATTCTCACATGATAAAAAGTGGCCACGATTCGGCGTAAACAAGATATAACTAAAATTAAGCCATACGTGATTTTCCGTCTTGAGCGAACAGAAAAGGATGGCAGTATAGACGGTTATAATCGATAAAGTCGCGATGTGAACGGATCGGTGTTTTTGTTGTTGTCACTTCAGTGTTGTGGAAGTTTAAACTATTACGCTGTTTTCAGCGGAGGAAGTAACCGAAGCATGTCATTATAATTAACTACTTATGATAGTTGATATGAAAATACTGACGTACCTACCTTCTTGATAACAATTAAGGAAAACATACGCGCTGCATTGCAACTGCTACGATATTTTTTTTACATTTGAATGCACGAAGCCTGCTACTTAAGTTCGAAGTAGCACGCAGAAGATCATCATCTCCCTAGCCTTAGCCGAATTTTCACGGGGTCGGCTACCTAATCTAGGGGATTGAACGAGGGTACTGGTTTTTACACAGAGCGACTGCCAGCTGACCTCCGCAACCCAGAAGGGAAACCAGGCCCAATCCTAGATCAGGCTTTTTTCCGGGTTAGTGGCCAACCCAGTTACCAGAGTTTCAAGAAGATAACCTTATGTAAATAATCGACAATTGTACCGTAAAACGTAGTATATTATACGGGGTGTAAGGGACAGTGCCCCGCAAACTGATAGGGGTTGCTCAGTCAACCAAACTGAACAACTATCACCAGGGTTTGCGGAAATGCCAATTTGTGGTTTCTGGGTGCGGTCGCTCTATCTCGGTCCTCTGGCCTAGAATTTATAGAAAATAGGGACCATTAAAGGTTTTTATTTCCGCTACAATTTATCGTATGTCGCAATGAAAGCAATTCGGCGTAACAAATAACACGACTTAAATAATATAAATACATTTTGTCATTTTCTATTAAAAGATAATAAAAAGGGACGACAATACTTTTAGTTGAGATTTTCAAACCGAATCCATAGCAATTTTCCTAAAACCTCGGACTGTTCAACAAGTCCTGGAACATACCCATCGCAAATAATAAAAAATGTGTGGTGTCCAGGGTTTCCCGTTCTTCGGCGTGGAGCCGACGCTGCTGGACGAGAGCGGCAAGGTGGTGGAGGGCGTGGGCGAGGGCTACCTGGTGTTCTCTCGCCCGTGGCCCGGCATCATGCGCACGCTCTTCGGGGACCACGACCGCTACCAGTCGGTCTACTTCTCCAAGTTCCCGGGATACTACTGCACTGGCGATGGTATGTACCCTTAAACAGTGTAAAAAGTAACGTATTGGCCTGGTTGCGATTGGTAACGTTCATCTGACCCCGCGGCCTATTTTGTATTATATTTATTATCGCTATATTTATATTTCAAATCCTATTATATGAAGTTTCAGTACATTAAATAACTGATTATGATTCTGGTACAACAAAATTATCTGCTGTTATAAATTCTCGACAAATATAATGATGAAACGTGCAAATATCTCAATGCATTACTAGATGCTTCTTATCTGTAATAACTAAATTGTCTTGTACTTACTATCTTTAAAACATCCATGAAACGGCACGGCTTTATCATTTGATTTGTCTGCGTAAGGTTCCTCTCACTCGCTCTGTGTCAGCGGCTCAACGTATGACCTCGATGACATTCACATCTCAGTTCAAAGTCATTCAAGCAAAAAATCATAAGTAGGTACTTAGTAGATACCTTTCATTGAGTTAAATGTTTCACGGCACACAAATCAAGATATCAAACTGCTTTGTTAAGTAGCACTAAGTTCATTAAGGCGTATACAGCCAGCAAATTAGCAACTAGATTTCAAGATACCTATGCAACCAACTATCGCCCGTAATGCCCTAGAAATATCGTTCAAATCAGCAATTTTTTTAGCGTACCTACTTTTTTATGAACTAGAATATTGTTAAACTAGTATATTTAAATGTTGCAATTGTAGCCCATGGGTTCATGAACTAATTTCTCAGATGTAATTTTTTTTAATTTATTTATTGATTCCTTTAGGAGGAATAAGCTCTCAAAAACAACCATTTGCCGTCCGTCTGTAATCCCCTCAAAAAACGCGCTCTAAAAAAAGATAAAACCAGAAATTATTAGATATTTTGTTTGTCAAAGTATTGCGGATATCTTAATTAATATATTTGCGTGTAGGGGCCCGACGGGACGAGGATGGCTTCCTGTGGGTGACTGGGCGCATCGACGACATGCTGAACGTGTCGGGCCACCTGATGTCCACCGCGGAGGTGGAGGGCGTGCTGACGGAGGAGCCGCGCGTGGCAGAGGCCGCCGTCGTCTCTAAGCCGCACCCCATCAAGGGCGAGTCGCTGTACTGCTTCGTGTCGCTCAACGACGGCGCCTCCTTCGACGCCAGCCTCGTGAGCGCGCTCAAGAAGCTCGTCCGCGGCAGGATCGGCGCGTTCGCGGCGCCTGACGTCATCCAGTACGCGCCCGGACTGCCCAAGACCAGGTCCGGCAAGATCATGCGCAGGATACTCAGGAAGGTGGCTCTCGGAGACAGGGACATCGGCGACACCTCCACCCTGGCCGACCCCTCTGTCGTCGAAGAGCTGTTCAAAAACCGACCCAACTAGATAGATGAGGAGTGGAGTCCAGCGTTCGAGCATGGAACCCTGGTCGTGGCTTACATTTTTGTGTTAGGTATATCACAGCACTTTAAATTGATTGTGAGCACTTTATGTGTCTTAGTTGCCAAGTAAATAATTAGAAATAGATAGCCGCGAGACGGGGAGACAGTAAAGCAATAGCAGGAATTTGGGCGTATTGCATAATATCGTTTGCCTCTTGGTCCGTCCGCTTCCTTGCTCAACGAGGGGCGTTTATCTGCACAATGGTGCACGAACTGTGTGCACGAACATTGACATCTGTATAGGAGCAATGAGGACTTGTGAGCGCGGACATTACAATACAATGTGTACAGAGTTGTAATATTAGCGCGTTGTTTGGGGGGGAAGGGGAGATCAGTTCAGATATCCCGAATTTATAATAGGTCTATCTATGACGCATAAGCATAAAGTACGTTCCCTCGTATTGCACTTGCTACCAGAAGCTGCACGTAGTCTCAAATATATGGTATTTTCTATTATTATTATCAATGTATGTTTATTACATTTACAATAAAATAAATTTTGAACTAAGTTGATATTAGGTAGGCAATGCAGACAGTTTCCAGACACCAATACTGACTACTTGGAATCTTTCTTCCTGCATTACTAAGGATAAACTAAATAAGCCCATTTTTGACAGGTTTTTTGTGAACTTCTAATCTCATCATCAGTCATCATCATCACTCATCATACTTTATTCCTATTTAAAATAGGAAATGTAGTATTTAGCATTTTTAAGTCATTCCATATACGAGTGCTCTTAAGGAATGAGGTTGTCTTGTTTTGAATGTAACGATACTCTGGTATTTAAAAATAGCTTTTAGTTTATCATCCAAGTCCTAAAGTCATACTTATTTGAAGTCAGCCACATCAAATTCATGTCGGCGAAATGTTAACATCGCGAGGTGTAAGGTGTAAACAAAATATTGATTTTATTTCCGGTGGCCTGATGAAATCCTACCATTATGGTTAAAATATAAAGTCTTGTACCGATCTCGCAACTAAAGCACAATATAAACCAGTCATTTCACGGTAATAGTACACTATTAGCTTGGACTTAAAAGTCATGTATGATTGATAAGCAAAGCGTACTTAACTCCGTAGTACCTTACCTACTGATTTAATTATAAAAATCTCGTTCCTTTGAACTTTCCTTCTCGTTCCTTCCTATGTTTCAAGCACGATTATATTTCTCTTTAGTGAAATCTGTGAATGATCTACTAGTGGCAGAGTACTTTCCGCCTTGCATAAGTAAAGTACAACTTTGAATTTAAATTAATAAGTCAAGTCAAGGACAAATGTCAAAGATAGTTACGGGACAGAGACGGCATATATGGCCACGTTATAACGTGCTGTCTGAAACTTTTTTCTCTGTGAGAACAGACCTCTGACCCTAGACTGATTACAGATTTCAGATTAAGTTTTTACATGATACTTATGCAATTCGAAAGTACTCTGACCTATCAATCATAGGACGTTGTTATCAATATTACTAAATAAAAAAGGCTTTTAAACATAGGAAGGAACGAGAAGGAAAGTTCAAAGGAACGAGATTTTTATAATTAAATCAGTAGGTAAGGTACTACGGAGTTAAGTACGCTTTGCTTATCAATCATACATGACTTTTAAGTCCAAGCTAATAGTGTACTATTACCGTGAAATGACTGGTTTATATTGTGCTTTAGTTGCGAGATCGGTACAAGACTTTATATTTTAACCATAATGGTAGGATTTCATCAGGCCACCGGAAATAAAATCAATATTTTGTTTACACCTTACACCTCGCGATGTTAACATTTCGCCGACATGAATTTGATGTGGCTGACTTCAAATAAGTATGACTTTAGGACTTGGATGATAAACTAAAAGCTATTTTTAAATACCAGAGTATCGTTACATTCAAAACAAGACAACCTCATTCCTTAAGAGCACTCGTATATGGAATGACTTAAAAATGCTAAATACTACATTTCTATTTTAAATAGGAATAAAGTATGATGAGTGATGATGATGACTGATGATGAGATTAGAAGTTCACAAAAAACTGTCAAAAATGGGCTTATTTAGTTTATCCTTAGTAATGCAGGAAGAAAGATTCCAAGTAGTCAGTATTGGTGTCTGGAAACTGTCTGCATTGCCTACCTAATATCAACTTAGTTCAAAATTTATTTTATTGTAAATGTAATAAACATACATTGATAATAATAATAGAAAATACCATATATTTGAGACTACGTGCAGCTTCTGGTAGCAAGTGCAATACGAGGGAACGTACTTTATGCTTATGCGTCATAGATAGACCTATTATAAATTCGGGATATCTGAACTGATCTCCCCTTCCCCCCAAACAACGCGCTAATATTACAACTCTGTACACATTGTATTGTAATGTCCGCGCTCACAAGTCCTCATTGCTCCTATACAGATGTCAATGTTCGTGCACACAGTTCGTGCACCATTGTGCAGATAAACGCCCTCGTTGAGCAAGGAAGCGGACGGACCAAGAGGCAAACGATATTATGCAATACGCCCAAATTCTGCTATTGCTTTACTGTCTCCCGTCTCGCGGCTATCTATTTCTAATTATTTACTTGGCAACTAAGACACATAAAGTGCTCACAATCAATTTAAAGTGCTGTGATATACCTAACACAAAATGTAAGCCACGACCAGGGTTCCATGCTCGAACGCTGGACTCCACTCCTCATCTATCTAGTTGGGTCGGTTTTTGAACAGCTCTTCGACGACAGAGGGGTCGGCCAGGGTGGAGGTGTCGCCGATGTCCCTGTCTCCGAGAGCCCTTCCTGAGTATCCTGCGCATGATCTTGCCGGACCTGGTCTTGGGCAGTCCGGGCGCGTACTGGATGACGTCAGGCGCCGCGAACGCGCCGATCCTGCCGCGGACGAGCTTCTTGAGCGCGCTCACGAGGCTGGCGTCGAAGGAGGCGCCGTCGTTGAGCGACACGAAGCAGTACAGCGACTCGCCCTTGATGGGGTGCGGCTTAGAGACGACGGCGGCCTCTGCCACGCGCGGCTCCTCCGTCAGCACGCCCTCCACCTCCGCGGTGGACATCAGGTGGCCGACACGTTCAGCATGTCGTCGATGCGCCCAGTCACCACAGGAAGCATCCTCGTCCGTCGGGCCCCTACACGCAAATATATTAATTAAGATATCCGCAATACTTTGACAAACAAAATATCTAATAATTTCTGGTTTTATCTTTTTTTAGAGCGCGTTTTTTGAGGGGATTACAGACGGACGGCAAATGGTTGTTTTTGAGAGCTTATTCCTCCTAAAGGAATCAATAAATAAATTAAAAAAAATTACATCTGAGAAATTAGTTCATGAACCATGGGCTACAATTGCAACATTTAAATATACTAGTTTAACAATATTCTAGTTCATAAAAAAGTAGGTACGCTAAAAAAATTGCTGATTTGAACGATATTTCTAGGGCATTACGGGCGATAGTTGGTTGCATAGGTATCTTGAAATCTAGTTGCTAATTTGCTGGCTGTATACGCCTTAATGAACTTAGTGCTACTTAACAAAGCAGTTTGATATCTTGATTTGTGTGCGTGAAACATTTAACTCAATGAAAGGTATCTACTAAGTACCTACTTATGATTTTTTGCTTGAATGACTTTGAACTGAGATGTGAATGTCATCGAGGTCATACGTTGAGCCGCTGAACAGAGCGAGTGAGAGGAACCTTACGCAGACAAATCAAATGATAAAGCCGTGCCGTTTCATGGATGTTTTAAAGATAGTAAGTACAAGACAATTTAGTTATTACAGATAAGAAGCATCTAGTAATGCATTGAGATATTTGCACGTTTCATCATTATATTTGTCGAGAATTTATAACAGCAGATAATTTTGTTGTACAGAATCATAATCAGTTATTTAATGTACTGAAACTTCATATAATAGGATTTGAAATATAAATATAGCGATAATAAATATAATACAAAATAGGCGCGGGGTCAGATGAACGTTACAATCGCAACCAGGCCAATACGTTACTTTTTACACTGTTTAAGGGTACATACCATCGCCAGTGCAGTAGTATCCGGGAACTTGGAGAAGTAGACCGACTGGTAGCGGTCGTGGTCCCGAAGAGCGTGCGCATGATGCGGGCACGGGCGAGAGAACACAGGTAGCCTCGCCACGCCCTCCACACCTTGCCGCTCTCGTCCAGCAGCGTCGGCTCCACGCCGAAGAACGGGAAACCTGGACACACACATTTTTTATTATTTGCGATGGGTATGTTCCAGGACTTGTTGAACAGTCCGAGGTTTTAGGAAAATTGCTATGGATTCGGTTTGAAAATCTCAACTAAAAGTATTGTCGTCCCTTTTTATTATCTTTTAATAGAAAATGACAAAATGTATTTATATTATTTAAGTCGTGTTATTTGTTACGCCGAATTGCTTTCATTGCGACATACGATAAATTGTAGCGGAAATAAAACCTTTAATGGTCCCTATTTTCTATAAATTCTAGGCCAGAGGACCGAGATAGAGCGACCGCACCAGAAACCACAAATTGGCATTTCCGCAAACCTGGTGATAGTTGTTCAGTTTGGTTGACTGAGCAACCCTATCAGTTTGCGGGGCACTGTCCCTTACACCGTATAATATACTACGTTTTACGGTACAATTGTCGATTATTTACATAAGGTTATCTTCTTGAAACTCTGGTAACTGGGTTGGCCACTAACCGGAAAAAAGCTGATCTAGGATTGGGCTGGTTTCCCTTCTGGGTTGCGGAGGTCAGCTGGCAGTCGCTCTGTGTAAAAACCAGTACCTCGTTCAATCCCTAGATTAGGTAGCGACCCGTGAAAATTCGGCTAAGGCTAGGGAGATGAATGAT
>JARACY010006179.1:0-18387 GCA_029255725.1 Scrobipalpa atriplicella
CACTGAAGATAGTGCAGCAGGCACTAAGTTGTTTATGCCTGACGCAATCCGAGCCTATGGCCTAATAAAAAAGATCAAGCTAAATCCAATATTGGTTCAAGTTCTCACAGGGCATGGTGGCTTCTCGGAGTACCTCAATAGGTTTAAATGCAAAGATAGTCCTTCCTGCGTTTGCGATCCTGAAAAGAAAGAGACCGTCGAACACCTCTTGACCGAATGTCCAAAATACAGCTCAATGAGATACGATCTGGAATGTAAAGTAGACTGCAAACTAGAAAAAAAATCTATGTGTGTATTCATAGAAGATAAAAAGTTAAGAAAACCGTTCCTTAATTATTGTGAAGCGATTGCAAAGGACACTATAAAACGAAACAAAACTAAGTAAGAGTATATAAATAAATATACTGTGTTATATATTATAGATATACTATTAAATACTTTGTTATAAATTAAAATCACTAGTTTAAGAAAATGTTATAAAAATACATATTATTTTAATATGTACAGATTATAATAATGAAAATTATATGAAAATAAGGAATTAAACATTGTAAGAATTTAGAAATAAGATAGATAAATAAGTTTCAAATTTTATAAAAGTAATATAAATAAGTTAAGTAATCATTGCAATAAATATATATTTGCGATATATATTTAAAGTAAAATAAACATTAAGATTAGAATATAAGACCGGAATAAAAATGTAATTCCAAAGAATATATTAGAAGTAAGAAATATATTGTATCACACGTCATAAAATAAAAATCACACCCCTGATGAACCTACACGCATCCCACTTCATCCCATAAATGTTAAATAAGATTGTGAATGTCCATAGTTTTAAGACTTAAATAGAGGATTGCAGGGCTCCCGAACTTAAAACCCGGAGCTTTGTACCCCAAATTTACCGATAATGGACTAATAAAATATATATTCTGGCCGTCGAAGTCCGTGTTTCGCCTAACAAAGTCTCTGACCACCATGTCAGAGGAAAGTCGGAGAAACATACAAAAAAAAAAAAAAAAAAAAAAACCTAACCTAACCTAACCTAACCTAACCTAACCTAACCTAACCTAACCTAACCTAACCTAACCTAACCTAACCTAACCTAACCTAACCTAACCTAACCTAACCTAACCTAACCTAACCTAACCTAACCTAACCTAACCTAACCTAACCTAACCTAACCTAACCTAACCTAACCTAACCTAACCTAACCTAACCTAACCTAACCTAACCTAACCTAACCTAACCTAACCTAACCTAACCTAACCTAACCTAACCTAACCTAACCTAACCTAACCTAACCTAACCTAACCTAACCTAACCTAACCTAACCTAACCAGTTGCGCTCTGTCTGCCGCTCCGTAAGCAGCTAAAATACATGTGCTCCCGCTTTAAAAATACGAAAAAATTAGTAAAAGTGCTCCGATTGTGATGTTTTTGGTGTCTGTGTGTGCGGAAACAAGTGCCCTATAAAGTGCTTGTGTGTTCGTGAAGGCGAGATTACCGCCAACCAAAATTTTGACCGGATAACCTATTTTTAGGTTAACTTTACAAGGTACATTTTCTTTACACCATTTTTTCTGGAGTTTTGACTATTGGAGCAATATTAAATTTTTGCGGATCCATCTTTGCACCAAGAATACCTACGTTGCTGAATTTTTCCGGATTTTTCCGGACACTCCTTCAGCCTGAAATCTGCAAAAAAACAAAAAGCACGTGGCACGTGTTTTTTGAACGGAGAGGCGCCGGGCGCTGAAATTTGGCTTGTCAAGACCCTACTCCAAGACGATACTTTTTCAGTTTAGTATATATTTTTATGTCTTTTAGTTTTTCAGTAATTTGATTTCAAAATTGGTAACTTTCTATTTTTGTATCTTTTGAAAGCGATCGACGACCCATATTTTTTATTGACATTTTGGTTGCGCGCTAACTTGTAGACCGTGTATACAAAATTTCAGATTTTTCCGCCTGAAACTTTTGGATTTATAGTGCGAAAACCAAATTTTCTGTTTTATTGCCTGAAAAGTGCTGAAATTACGACTTTTCAAATATTTTATAATTTTGTATGGTAGACATCTTTTTTAGATAATATATTCCAAATTTTTCAAAATTTTTTCATTTTCAGTTTTCGAGATATCGATTTTCTCATGTTTTTCGGCCATTATTTCTAAATTACTTAAAAATAAATTATTTTGACTTTTTATATAGATTATTAGGACCATTGGACATAGATTAAGCCCAAACTTGGGGCCCCTAGCTTTAAAACCGCGGATTTTAGCTTTTCAACCCCTTTTAGGGTTGAAGGGGTGAAATCTTTGAGAATTTATATCTCGAAAACTATTCAAGTTGGAAAATTACGGTTTTCATTTTAGGCCTTTGCAGAGTGTAGAAAATTCTATAAAATTAGTTTCAGCATTTTTCAGGCACTTAAGTTTTTCAGTCCTGAAACCATCCGGAGGTGCTAGTATTAATGAGCCCTAAGTCTCCATTCGAAACCCCGATTTCGTGCGACCCTTGGTTCCCGAGTTATTGCCACCCAAACTCTTCATTTGACGTTTGACAAACGTCATCCACCAACTTTGACACACGATTACTCGGAGCCAAATAGGCTTAAAAATCGGGGAATTTCGGTTTAGGCATCCTGATTACCATACTTTTCAGGCTAGACACTTTTCGGATTTTTCAGGACTGAAAATTTTTCCAAAAATTTCAGCTCCTGAAAGCCCGGAACTCGGGTGGTCTTGGTGATCCTTGGCTCAGCGGTGGAAACGCCGATTTTTTGCGGCAATTAGGGCCGGAGATATCGGTGGCCGAACATCGGTTTTGACAGTTGACAACTGTCAAAGTCGATTTTAAGGTCGCTCTATCTTCGGATCCGGAAGTCGTAGAAGGACGCGGTTTGCTTCTGAGCCCTTGGCTCGGCCTTCCCCACCTGACTGCATACATTTCAGGAGTTTTCAGGAACTGAAATTTACAGCACCTGAAAGCTGAAAAAATAGGTGGACAGTCATAAACGCTTCCAAGCAATCGAAGTCCGGAAAAAATCGGGCCAGGGGTTCCGGAGATATAACGCAATAAGGTTTTCAACCCCTAGTGGGGGTTGAAGGGGTGGAAACTTTGACCAGCGATAGCTCCGGAACTACTTGAGCTAGAACTTCGATCTTGGGCTCGTTTAATAGGTCTCCACTAGCTCTTTTATATAGTATTAGAATTATAGCTCTACATAGAGTCATACCGTTAATTTGACGTTATTTTCATATTTTGAATGTTTTAAATTTTTTAAACTTTTGTTATGACAAAATAAAAATACGAAAGACGCTATCGTCAGTGATTGACCCTAAAAAATTAAATATAGAGACAAACTCTATTGGAGTTTAAAAAACTTTCCCTTATTTTATCTTAGTTTAGTTTAGTGATACCAGAAATTTGTTTACTTTATTAGCTATATATATTTTGACTTTCGATATAAATATAGACACGGAGTCTGGGACTCTACATATTACTGGACAAAATTTTATAGAGACATAGAGTCTGTGACTCTAAATTTTTATATTTACGCAGTTTATTCAAACGGTATTTACAACTTCTACAAACTTAAACTTTATTTTACATATTTTATACTCTCCTATTGACGCATACCTCCATACACTATGGCATGCTTTAGAACACCAGCTAAACTGATTGATATTGATGCTCCAACTGACGACGCGGCAGGCGCCAATGTACAGCGCTTTATTGGTGACTTTGAAGCCGCGGCCGCTGGCTCTACTCCAATTGAGCCAAGCAAGACCGCTAAACCGCCGAAGACCAACCTCAAATTAAAATTCTCTCAGAGCACTAAAGCTCCCCTGCGAACCCCACCAAAGGAGCAAAAAGACACCCGCAAGGCGAAGTTTTTAAACCGCACAGAAGAGGCTAAATCCTGGGCTGACAAGGCCAATCAACAGCTTAATGCCTCTAGGATTAAAATCGACATAAAGACCGGTGTCATTGAGGCAGTGGATCGTCTTTATCAGCTAGTTAAGGAGTCAGAAAAACTGTACATAGATAGCAAGACGTCGATCGACACGCAGAACACTGCGGAGGTAGCCCCTGAAATATCCGAAGCCGACAAGACCTTCTCGGTCGAAACCGCCGAAGGGGCACTGAGTCAAAACGCCCAGACGACCATGCTCATTGAGAGAATGAAAGAACATGAAAGGGCCTTGATGGACTTCAAAAGGCATACTGAAGCCCTGACAGCAAGAATGGACTTTGAAAAAATTGAAGAGCATTCTAAACTACTTGAAGAAAATAGCAGAAAGATGGAAGTATTAAAAGAATCCATGGTAAAGCAGATAGAGCAAAGGCGTGAGCTTACGTACGCAAGTGTTACTGCAGCCCATAGCGGAAGTCCCCCACCAAGGCGGAACACTTTACATTCCGTCGTAGTAACCTCAAGAGACGAACAAAAAACTAGTGAAGAGGTACTAGATGAGGTTAGAAAGGCAGTAGATGCTAAGGAGGGTTGGATTAAGGTAGAAAGGGTCAGGAAGGCTAAAGACCGTAAGGTTATAATGGGTTTCGGGTCAAAGGAAGAGAGGAATAAAATCAAAGATAGACTGGAGAAAGAAGGATCAAACCTCACCGTCGAGGAAGTCAAAAACAGGGACCCACTTTTGATCCTCAAGAACATCCTACTCGTCCACACAGACGACGATATTGTAAAGGCCCTAAGGAATCAGAACCGGACCCTATTCGACGGCCTCGACGCGGAGGAAGACAGGATAGAGATCAAGTATAGGAGAAGAGCTCGAAACCCACATACGGGTCACATTGTGATTGGCGTCTCACCCACGATCTGGCGAAGGGCGTGCGAGCTTGGCTACGCACATATTGACCTACAGCGCGTTAGAGTGGAGGACCAGTCCCCGCTAGTTCAGTGCACTCGCTGCCTGGGATTTGGCCACGGTAAGCGCTTCTGTAAAGAAACTGCGGACCTGTGTAGCCACTGCGGAGGACCGCACCTAAGGGCGGAGTGTGCTGACTGGCTCGCTGGTTCACCACCTAACTGTAAAAACTGCGCCAACGCAAATATGGACCACGCTGAGCACAACTCATTTAGTGATGAGTGTCCAGTACGTAGAAAATGGGACAACCTGGCCCGATCGACCGTTGCGTATTGCTAAAGGCACCCAGGGCAAACAAATTCCCTACAAGTTCGTCCAAGCAAACCTCCAAAAGAATAAGCTTGCTACCAACGAACTTTTCCTTGAAGCTACTAAAAGAGGACTCTCAGTCGCACTTCTTCAGGAGCCATACGTGGGAGGGGTTGGATCGATGAAGAGCCGTAAAGGCGTACGAATTTTCCAGTGCAGTAGCACAGGAGAGGGTACTGTCAAGGCAGCAATAGCCGTCTTTGACCCTAGCCTTAACGTTACGCAGTACCCAAAACTCACCACGAACAACATCATCGTGGTGGGAATCCAGACTATTGCCTGGGAAATCGCTATCGTCTCCTTCTATTTCGAACCAGACCGACCCCTAGAACCGTATTTAGAGCACCTCAAACTAATTGAAGAAAGGCTGGGACCAAAAAGGTGGATATTTGGAGGCGATGCTAATGCGAAGAGCGCATGGTGGGGTAGCAAAGTGCTCGACTACAGGGGTGATGATATGTCGGGGACCCTCGACGAGCTCAATTTGAATATACTTAATAGGGGCAACACTCCGACCTTTGATTACATTAGAGGCGGCATAAGATACACCAGCTTTGTAGATATAACAGCCTGCTCTGCGGATCTCTTAAATCTCATAGAAAATTGGAGAGTTGACGAAGGCCTTACCTGCTCGGACCACAACGGCATCCTGTTCAACGTTCGTCTACAAAAATCAAAAGGAGCCAAAATAGAACGCACAACCAGAATATTTAATACAAAAAAAGCAGATTGGCAAAAATTTAATGAAAAATTAAAATTACACCTTTTAGAAAATAATACTACTAAAGAAGAAATAAGCAAAATTAACACAACAACAGACCTAGAAATAATCATGGCCAACATTAATACTGCGATTACCAAAGCGTGTGAAGAATCTATGCCAAAAAAGAAGACGTGCGAGGAACTTGCGCTGCCGTGGTGGTCCGAAAAACTCGCCAAAATGAAAAAGGAAGTGGCTACTACGAAACGCAGAGTACGGTGTGCCGCCCCAATCCGACGAGCAAAGGTTGTAGAGGAGTATCTTTCTGTCAAAGAAAAGTATGAGACAGAGGCTGCAAACGCTCAGATCGAGAGCTGGAAGGAGTTTTGCGGTAAACAGGATAAGGAAGGGGTCTGGGAGGGGATCTATAGGGTAATCGCGAGAACATCACACAGAGAAGAGGACCTCCCGTTGGTGAAGGAGGGGGATGTGTTGGACGCTAAGGGTTCCGTCAGACTACTTGCCGAAACCTTTTATCCAGAGGATCAAGTAACTAGCGACAACATCAGACATCGCATAGTCAGACTGGACGCCAACCGGGTTAATGATCTAGACCAAGATGAACCTTGCGATCCACCATTTACCCTGTCTGAACTAAAGACTTCCACCTCATCCTTCAACCCCAAAAAGGCCCCTGGAGCTGATGGATTTACCGCAGACATTTGCTCTCGTGTCATCAATCTTGACCCCGAACTATTTTTGTCTCTACTCAATGTGTGCCTGAAGCTACACCACTTCCCAAACGCCTGGAAGGAAGCCACAGTGGTCATACTGCGAAAACCGGGAAAGGACAGTTACACCGTACCGAAGGCTTATAGGCCCATCGGACTCTTACCCATTCTCGGCAAAATCTTCGAGAAAATGGTCGTCCGCCGTCTTAAATTCCATCTGTTGCCGAAGATGAGTACCCGCCAGTACGGGTTCATGCCACAAAGGAGCACCGAGGACTCCCTCTATGTCTTAATGCAGCACATTCATAGTAAACTAGACTCAAAAAAGATCATAACTTTAGTATCTTTGGACATAGAGGGAGCCTTCGACAGCGCCTGGTGGCCAGCTATAAGAATCCGTCTGGCTGAGGAAAAGTGTCCGGTTAACTTAAGACGGCTAATGGACAGTTACCTCAAAGACAGAAGGGTGAGAGTGAGATATGCCGGGGAGGAATACTGTAAGAGCACCAACAAGGGTTGTGTCCAGGGCTCCATTGGTGGACCAATCCTATGGAATCTCTTACTAGATCCATTATTAAAGAGCCTGGAGAGCATGGGAGTGTACTGTCAAGCGTTTGCAGATGACGTGATTCTCGCTTTTGATGGCAATACTGGACAAGAGATAGAAAGATGTGCGAACGCTGCTCTCGAACATGTTTGGGCGTGGGGTGTCGATAATAAACTTAAATTTGCTCCACATAAAACTTGTGCGATGACCATAACACGGAAATTAAAATACGACACACCACGCCTCAGCATGGACGGGGTCGGCGTTGGCATGTCTCACGAAATCAAGATACTCGGTGTCACAATTGATGACAAATTAACATTTAACACGCATGTGGCGAACGTTTGCAGGAAGGCGACTGGAGTTCACAAGCAATTAACTAGGGCAGCTAAAATAAGCTGGGGTCTCCACCCGGAAGTGATCCGGATAATTTATCTGGCGACTGTGGAACCTATAATACTTTATGCGGCCAGTGTGTGGGCTCCTGCTGCCAAAAAAATAAGTATTAAAAAGCAACTCGATGCAGTTCAACGTGGTATCGCCCAAAAGCTGTGTAGAGCCTACCGTACAGTCTCTCTCAACTCGGCACTGGTGCTGGCTGGCATACTTCCTCTTGACCTCCGTGTCCTTGAAGCGGCATCACTATATGAGGCCAAGAGGGGGGTGCCACAGCCGGTGCTGGGAGACAGGGAGGTTGAACGGATGACATCGGCACTTGAAGCTCCACATCCGGTAGATCAAACCGAGCTGCGACTGGTAAGCCTTGCAACCCAGGAAGATCTAAATGCACATAGTGACTATGACATTAGAATATTCACCGATGGAAGCAAGATGGGTGGGAAGGTTGGGGCGGCACTATCTTGCTGGAATGCGGACGTCGAGACCAGATCACTCAAACTTGCACTTCCATCGTACTGTACCGTTTACCAGGCGGAGCTCCTGGCGATCTGCAAAGCTTCAAGGGTAATTTTAAAACACAAGGCTGCAACGTATGGAATATATAGCGACTCGATGGCTGCTCTCCAAACCGTCATAAACCCGGGCTGCCTCCATCCTTTGGCTGTGGAAACACGAGAGAACCTAAAATCCATATCTCTCCAGAACAAAGTTGTATCTTTGTTCTGGCTAAAAGCCCACGCCGGTTTGGAAGGCAATGAAAGAGCGGATATGTTGGCCAAGGAGGCTGCCACCAAATCAAAGCAGAAACCGGAGTATGATCTGTGCCCAGTCTCATTCGTCAAGCGTAACATTCGAATGGCGACCCTTGACGAATGGGATAAAAGATATAATGCCGGAGACACTGCTGCAATCACAAAGCTTTTCTTTCCTAGCGCCGTGGCGGCCTACAAGACGGTTAGAAAGTTCAAAGCCAGCGGCATAAGAACCCAAATAATGACGGGGCACGGTGGGTTCTCTGAGTACTTAAACCGGTTTAAATGCAAGGAGAATCCATCGTGCATCTGCGATCCTGCGGTTCAGGAAACTGTGCCGCATGTTCTATTGGAATGTCCAACAAGTGCTGTCGAACGCTTCAACCTTGAGCAAGAAATAGGCATTCAGATGGTAGCTGAAAATATAAAAATTATAATGCTGAGTAAACACAGAGACAGATTCATAAGCTATTGCGAAAAGATTGTAGAAGTTGTAATAAATAGGAATAAAACGAAATAAGTAAAAATGCTTTCCTGATATTTTGGAATATTATTGTAAAGCATTATAAAATATGATGTAAAAAATAAAAATGTAGATAATAAGCAATAGTTTTTAAGAAAAAAAAAAAAAAAAATAAATAAATAAGTACTATGTAATTAAATAAGCTTAAGAAATATTTACAAAAATATATATTTGTAATTATATATTTATTGTAAAAACAAAATTAAGATAGGAATATAAGATAGTATAAGAAATCTGTATCACACTTTACTGTTCTTAATAAATAAATAAATGTGGCACTAACATAAAAATAAGAATCACCCCTAATAAAACCTAGAATTCCCACTCCATCCAATGAATGTTAAATGTGTACGTCCATAGAATTAAGATCTAAAATAAGGGATTGCAGGGCTCCCGAACTTAAAACCCGGAGCTTTGTACCCTAAATTTAACTATTATGGACTAATAAAATATATTCTGGCCGTCGAAGTCCGTGTCTCGCCTTACAAAGTCTCTGATCTCCATGTCAGAGGAAAGTTGGAGAAACATACAAAAAAAAAAAAAAAAAAAAAAAAAAAAAACCTAACCTAACCTAACCTAACCTAACCTAACCTAACCTAACCTAACCTAACCTAACCTAACCTAACCTAACCTAACCTAACCTAACCTAACCTAACCTAACCTAACCTAACCTAACCTAACCTAACCTAACCTAACCTAACCTAACCTAACCTAACCTAACCTAACCTAACCTAACCTAACCTAACCTAACCTAACCTAACCTAACCTAACCTAACCTAACCTAACCTAACCTAACCTAACCTAACCTAACCTAACCTAACCTAACCTAACCTAACCTAACCTAACCTAACCTAACCTAACCTAACCTAACCTAACCTAACCTAACCTAACCTAACCTAACCTAACCTAACCTAACCTAACCTAACCTAACCTAACCTAACCTAACCTAACCTAACCTAACCTAACCTAACCTAACCTAACCTAACCTAACCTAACCTAACCTAACCTAACCTAACCCAGTTGCGCTCCGACCCTCGTGGCGAAAGCATCATTTTTAAAGCTGCTCCGCGCTTAAAAATACGAAAAAATAGTGAAAAGTTGTGCTATTGCAGTGATTTTAGTGTCTCCAGGTGCGGAATCGTGTGTGCCATAAAGTGCCGTAAAAGTGAAACACCGGATTGCAGTGTTTCAGCCGCAAAAAGCTGAAAACCTTGTATTTGGAGGTTAATACAAGTTCGAACAACCTGTGGAGGCGTGCGCTGCGTGAACAAGACCATTGACCCCCCGATTTTTTATCATCGGCAGTTGAGGGATCAGGAGCCGCAACTTTCAACAAATTTTCAGGATTTTTCATCCACGGGAACATCCTGAAAAACACAGAAAAATAGAAACCACGTGGACACGTGCTCAGGGAAGGAGACCAGCTAGAAGCGCCGTTTTTGAACAGCATCCTGCTCTACACCATCAGGAGTATTCCGGTACCGTGATTTGAATTTTTGGACATTTAGTTTCAGAGATATTACTTAATTTATATGCAAACTTTAACGTTAATTTATTCAAAAACTAAAGCGACAACACCCCAATTTTTTGTTAGATCCTGTTGCGCGCTTACTCTGGGAACATCATATTTGAATTTTAGATTTTTAAATTTGAAAAAAGTACCCCCTAGGGGATTTTTTGTGAAAATTTTATTTTTGCTCCTGAAAAGTGTTAAAAACTCGCATTATTCAAATTTTAATAATTGTCCCGTATAGACACAGATTTTACACCAATTATTTATATTTTTTCATATTTTTCCCATAATTGGATCTCGAGATATAGATTTTTAACCGTTTTTCAGCCATTATTCCAAAATAATTAGAAATTTAATATTTTTGACTGTGGGAATATCCCCAATACCTCATTTGTGACTGGTTTGAGCCCAAACACGGTCCCTTAATCTTTAAATTTGACCGTTTTGAAGTTTGGTACAAAAATTATACCATTGGTACCAAATTTCAATAATTTGTATCTCGGGAACCAGAGGACTTGGAAAATTGTGGTTTTCATTTTGGATTGACGTGGGTTCTTGCCCTTAAGGGAAAAATAGTTTCAGGCGGTTTTCAGGCCTGAAATTTTTTGGTCCTGAAAACCACATCGGAGGGTTGAGAGGGTCAAGCCGAACTGTACATTCAAAACCCGGTATTTCTCCGACCAATAGAAACGAAGTTACAGCGTTCCAAAACAAGCTTTTGACAGTTCGGCGGCCATCTTGATTTTCTTTTTCCTAGGTTTTCTCAGCTCCCAGAGGACTTGGAAACTGGAAATTTTGGTTTTAGCATCTTGGGTGGCCTATTGACGACTCCTGAAATTTTCAGGCATTTCAGAGCACAAAAAATTCCGGTTCCCAAATCAATCAAATTCTTATAGCTACGGTCAAGCCCTTCACGGAGAACTAAATCCCGTCTTTCTACGACGTCGGGATCCGGAGATATTGGCCATCAAACCTCGCGTTTGACAGTTCAGGCGGCCATCTTGTTTTTCTTTAAACCTTAATATCTCCTGAACCCGGGGTCCTGGAGGGTTGGGGTTTGGACTGAAGCCTTCTGCTCGACCTTCTGCGAGGGTACGGACCACTTTCAGTCGTTTTCAGGACCTGAAAATTTCAGGTCCTGAAAATTGGCGGATCGGATAGGTCTTCGCTAGCACTGGGCTTTAGTCTGGTCCCCGTCAAAATCGGATTATTGGTTCCGGAGTTATCGCTAGGTACATTTTTTGGTACCGAAATTGGTACAGGGTACAGGATTTTCAAATCCCGATAACTCCGAAACTATTAAAGCTACAACACCGTGCTTGGTACCGTTGAAAAGGGCTCAGTGAGCTCTACTTTTTTGTGCGATTAATTTTGCTCTACATAGAGTCGATAAGAAAATTCATAAAGTTATTTCTCTCTTCAAATAGCTCTGTAGAGCACTTATTAGTTTTTAATTATATACCTATTTTTAAGACAACATATTTTACTTGTTAAAATATACAAATTACTATTTAGATAATTTGCTCTATATAGAGCAAAAATAAATATAATATATTTATTCTGTATATACATAGACATAGAGTTAAATGCATGATAAATAGCTTATATCAACAGCTATAATAACTGTGTACACTTAGACATAGAGTCTGGAACTCTAAAAATTTACCCTAGAATTATTATTCAACCATATTTTTATTAATATTTGTTTGTTTATTGTTTATTACTTGTTGATACTTTTACGATACACTTTTGTGTTTAAAACTTATATTTAACTTAAGTACGGTTACTATTATTATAACGATTGTTTCCTTGCAATTTATACGACTTCTTTATATAAGTAGAGCAGCTAAATTTATTGTATATTCAAGACATAGAGTCTGGGACTCGAAATTTATTTAACGCAGTTTGTTTAAGAGAATTTACAACTTTTACAAACCCAAAACATTAAACCTTCTGTAATATTCAATTTATTCATTTTTATAACTTTTGACGCACACCTCCACCATGTTTGGGATCAGGACACCAGCGAAAAAGGCTGGCAGCAACGAGCCAAAACCGACCCTTGACGCTGAGGGAAAAAGCGTACAAAAATCGATCGGTGACTGGGAAGCTGCAGCTTCTTCCTCGGCCTCTAGCTCTACCCCTAAAGAGCAAAGCCAGAAAGAACAGGAGAAACGAGAGAAACCAAGTCTAAAGCTGAAATTTTCTCAACAGACTAAGGCTCCTGCCTCAAGTCCACCAAAAGACAACTGTACTCCACCAAAAGTAAAATACGCAAACCGCTTGGAGGAAGCTAAAGCTTGCGTAACAAGGGCAAACCAGCTCCTAAACGCCACAAGGACAAAAAATGAAACAAAAACTGGGGTCACGGAGGCAGTGGAGCGCCTATACCTTCTAGTGAAAGAAGCTGAAAAAGAATTAAAGGATAAAAAGGCGGAAATTAAAACAAAAAGTCCTGTAGTTAAAGAGCCAAATAAAGAAGACCTGGAAAGAACCTTCTCCTTGACCAGGGACCCAAACCTCATTGCCCAACTAAAAGAGCACTCTGACAACCACACGGAGGCAATAAACCAATTAATGGGAAAATTGGAAGAACACTCAAAAGTAGTAGCAGAGTGCCACGTACAAACCAAACTTCTCACTGAGAAACTGATAGAACAAACATCTGGTGACTCGGACTCGAGCCCCCGACTTTACACTTTAGGGAAAGGACCCTCCTTCGCCGAGATCGCCTCGAAACCATCCAGTATGATCCAGAAACCCCTGCACTCAATGGTCATATCGTCGAAAGACGAGAAGGACACTAGTGCAGAAGTAATAACCAAGATCAGGACCGCGGTCAACGCAAAGAAAGAGGGAATACAAGTCGACATGATTAGAAAAGCAAAGGATCAAAGAGTAATAATCGGGTGCAGAACAGAAGAAGAAATAGAAAGAGTAAGACTCAGACTAAAGAGAGCAGAGGGAGAATTAACGATTGCGGAAATGCAAAACAAAGACCCATTCATAAAGTTAAAAGACGTTTTAAACTATAACACAGATGAGGACATACTGGAAGCTCTGAAAAAACAAAATAAAGACGTCTTCAAAGGAATAGAAGAAGAAAAAATTAGAATGGAAATAAAATACAAAATGAGAACGAGGAATCCACATACAAGCCACATCGTGATGAAAGTCTCTCCTAAAATCTGGCAGTCACTCATGGCAGTCGGAAAGGTGCATATTGATCTTCAACGTATTCGAATTGAAGATCAATCGCCGCTTATCCAGTGCACAAAATGTCTTCGATATGGTCATGGAAGAAAATTCTGTAAAGAAGAAACAGACAAGTGCAGCCACTGTGGAGACCAACATATGAGAACCGAATGCCAGAAATGGAAAGACGGTCATGAACCCACATGCTGTAATTGCAAAAAGGAAGAATTGCTCGCAACGGATCACAACGCATTCAGTCACGAGTGCACGGTCAGAAAGAGATGGGACCGTCTTGCAAGATCGGCAGTAGCGTATTGTTAAAGACAACAACGGGACCAGTGGAAACGCAAGGAATCAAAATAACCCAAAAATAAATAAATATAACTTGATCCAGGCCAATCTCCAAAAGAAAAAACTGGCGACCCAGGAATTGTTCCAAGAATCAAGGAGTAGGAAGATCTGCTGTGCATTGGTGCAGGAACCGTACGTGGGCGCAGAGGGAGAACTGAAACAAACCAAAGGTGTTAGAGTAATTCAGCATACTCGTGGAAGGCTGGGACCTGTAAAAGCGGCTATAGTGATCTTTGACGAAAATATAAGAGTATACGAAGAACCCACATTCACAAATGAAAACATTGCCGTGGCAGTTCTTAAAACACCAAATATCACAATGGTTCTGGTTTCTGTATATTTTGAGGAAGACAAACCCCTAACACCATACCTAGACCACGTTCAAAAGATACACGACAAATATGGCTCCAAATACCTAATAATAGGAGGAGACGTCAATGCATGGAGCACGTGGTGGGGAAGTAAAAAAGAAAACCATCGAGGAACAGAACTCTCGGTATTTCTTGAAGAACTAGATATGCAGATCCTTAACCTTGGTGACGAACCTACCTTCGAAACTGTCAGAAACGGCAAAGAGTATTGCAGCAGGGTGGACATCACGGTATGCAATCTCAATACACTAAAACTTGTAGACGACTGGAAAGTGGATAGAAACGTCACAAGTTCTGATCACAACGCCGTTACGTTCTCCATACTTCTTGAAAATTTGGAACAAACAAAGAGATATACAACAAGGGTTTACAACACAAAAAAAGCCAGGTGGACAGAATTCAAAACAGATGTTAAAGCAATGCTAGAACAGAAAAAAGTTACAAAGGACACAATAGACCAAACGAATAACGAGCAGGACTTAGAAGAAAAAGTCAACATATACTTGGAATGTATTAAAAAAGCATGTGATAAAAATATCCCAAAGAAAAAACAAAAACCTAAATACGCCGGATTTTCTTGGTGGTCCGATAAACTGGAGGAGCTCAAAAAAGAAATGCTCACTAAGAAACGCCGCATCCGTAACGCAGCTACTAACAGGAAACAGTTCGTTATTGGAGAATACATAAAAGCTAAACAAAAATATGAAGAGGAAGCCATTGGGGCACAAACATCCAGTTGGAAGGATTTCTGCACAAAACAGGATAATGAAAGCTTGTGGGACGGAATATACCGTGTCATAAATAGAACACGAAAATGGCAAAATGACCAGATGTTGCAAGGAAATAATGGACTCCTAAACCCAACAGAATCCGTGGAAGTTTTAACTAAGACTTTTTACCCGGAGGACAGTGAAGAAACCGATACTCCTAAGCAAAAAACAACAAGGCGCGAAGTAGAGGAAAGAAACGTTTCGAATCAAGAACACGGCTTAAGTCCAGACCCACAATTTACCGAAACAGAAGTCCTTCTGACAGTGCAAACTTTCAATCCGAAAAAAGCTCCGGGCCCCGATGGCTTCACGGCAGACATATGCGCCGCAGCCATACATGCTAACACCGACGTATTCCTTGCTATCGCAAACCGATGCCTGTCGCTGGGCTACTTTCCCAAAGCTTGGAAGGTAGCTTCAGTGATAGTGCTTCGAAAACCAGGTAAGGACGATTACTCAAACGCTAAATCGTATCGTCCAATAGGATTGCTCTCCATCCTAGGAAAAATATTGGAAAAGATGTTGGTGGCCCGTTTGAAGTGGCATTTACTCCCTCAGGCAAATAAAAAACAATATGGCTTCACGCCGCAGCGTAGCACAGAGGACGCCCTCTACGACTTAGTTAAACATATCCAAGCTAAAATCAGGGAAAAAGAGATTGTAGCATTGGTATCACTAGACATAGAGGGTGCCTTCGACAGTGCGTGGTGGCCTGCAATAAAGCAACAACTTGTCAAAAAGAAATGTCCCCCAAATCTAAGACGTCTAGTCTATAGCTACCTCAGCGAAAGAAAAGTAAGGGTAGGCTACGCCGGAGCGGAATTCGAAAAAGGTACGAACAAGGGCTGCGTTCAGGGATCCATTGCGGGTCCCACATTCTGGAATTTACTCCTGGACCCTTTGCTGGACATGCTCGAAAGCAAAACAACGTACGCTCAAGCTTTTGCCGACGATGTGGTCCTGGTTTTCTCGGGTAAAAGTTCAGAGAAAATACAAAACAAAGCAAACAAAATACTCTCTGAAATTCTAAATTGGGGTTTAGAAAACAAACTTAAATTCGCTGCTCACAAAACCAATTTAATGATTTTGACAAACAAATTGAAATTTGATGAACCAAAATTAACAATGGGGGGAGAAATATTAAAATCTGTAAAAGAAATTAAAATATTAGGACTTACCATAGATGAAAAATTAACTTTTAAAGGTCACGTAAAACAAGTATGTAAAAAAGTAGTTAATATATATAAGCAGTTAGCGAGAGCAGCGAAAATCTCATGGGGCTTAAACCCCGAGATAATCAGGACCATATATGTAGCGGTAATTGAGCCCATAATTATGTACGCCTCCAGCGTATGGGCATCAGCCGTAACAAAGCTAAATATCAGAAAACAGCTAGATGCTGTGCAAAGGGGCTTTGCCCAAAAGATATGTCGATCTTACAGAACAGTGTCTTTGAATGCAGCTCTTGTCCTTTCCGGCCTCTTGCCTCTTGATATTCGAATAAGAGAAGCAGCCGACCTGTACAAAGCTAAAAAAGGGGAACCCTTGAGTATGCTTCCATCAGATAGAGAAATAGAATCAAGAATAAGCTATCTTGAAGCTCCACACCCCTCAGAACAAATCCAAATTAAGTACTCGTGTCTCCCAGAAGGAGAAGAAGAGAGAAAAATCGAAGCTGAATATCAGATATATACTGATGGAAGTAAACTCCAGGGTAAGGTGGGAGCAGCTGTCTCCTGCTGGAATGCAGGACAGGAAACAAAAACTCATAAACTCAAGCTGGAATCATATTGCTCTGTGTTTCAAGCAGAACTCCTAGCCCTGAATAAGGCTGTGGAGATAGCCAGAAATTGTAAATATAGAACGGTTGCAATCTTGAGCGATTCGAGATCAGCGCTGGACCTGATAAGTAGCTATAAAACAACCCATCCCCTAGCTGCAAGAATTAAACACCTAATAAAGGAGATAAACGATCAGGACAAAGACGTAACACTTTACTGGGTCAAAGCACATGTTGGTACTCCTGGCAACGAAAGAGCGGACCAACTTGCAAAGGATGCCGCACTGTACATGAAAACCGCTGCAAATTATGGCAATTTTCCAGTCTCACACGCAAAGAAATTAATAAGACACAACTCAGTACTAGAATGGCAAACTAGATATGCCGATAACAGTACAGGAGAAACTACCAAACTTTTCCTACCTAATATACCCTTAGCTCACAAAATTATAAAGAAAATAGACCTAAATCCAACGCTAGTACAAGTTTTAACGGGACATGGTGGTTTCTCTTTTTACTTGCATAGGTTTAAATGTAAATTAAGTGCCGCTTGCATCTGTGACCCGGAGGCTGAGGAAAGCATAGAACATCTTATAACCGAATGTCCGAAATATGGCAGCCAGCGTTCAGAAATGGAGGTAAAACATAACATAGATTTAAAGAAAGAAAACATAAACGAATGGCTAGCAGACACATCCAAGCGAAAGGACTTTATTTCCTACTGTCTCCGGATCGCAGAAGAAGTTATTAAAAGAAATAAATCTAGATAGTTAAGGAAAATATGTAAAACCGTATATAATGAAGTATATACATTATACATATAAATAGTTGTATAAGAAAGCAATGTTAAATACATACATTTATATATAAAAAAAAAAAAAAAAAAAAAAAAAAAAAAAAACATGCAAAGAAAATAATGATATTTTTGAAAGCATTAAAAAAAAAAAAAAAAATAAAAAAATAAAAAAAAAAAAAAAAAAAAAAATAATAATAATAAAAAAAAAAAAAAAAAAAAATACCGTATATATATATAAGCTGGAAACAATACAATATAAGATATAAATAAGCAATATAGATATATTTATTATATAAGACAAGACGTTTCATAAAAAAGGAAATCAACCAACTATGTTATTCAAAAGTGAATAGAGAGACTAGCATGATCCCAATAAATTTTTCGAACTTAAATTATAAAGAGTAAAAAATGGCATCGACCTCCATGTCGATGGAAAAATGATATTAATATTTTGACTAGGAAGAAAACTGGCAAATGGGGGTTTTTAGCCGGTAAGAGTCCGGCACTACCTGGGCCCTCCATTCCCAGGTGTCCATGAAGGATTTTCCCCCAGTTGCCAGTTTACTTTAGGTCATTTTCATTATAAAAAAAAAAAAAAAAAAAAAAAAACCTAACCTAACCTAACCTAACCTAACCTAACCTAACCTAACCTAACCTAACCTAACCTAACCTAACCTAACCTAACCTAACCTAACCTAACCTAACCTAACCTAACGGGAAATTGACTTAACGGAAAGTTGACCTTAAGAGAATTT
>JARACY010006180.1:0-18384 GCA_029255725.1 Scrobipalpa atriplicella
TACTGGGTAACCCGATAGCAACACAACTATATGCAGAGGTTAATTAAAAATACATAGTGCAGCTGATTAAACATAGCATATGGTTTTTCACAATAAACGTGTTTGTTTTCTGTTATCATCATCACGCAATACACATTATGTGAGCATTTCTTTGTTGGAAAAATACCTACAACAGATATTTTTTACTGCGGAAAAATATCTGGTTCCCACGAGGAAATGCAAGATCTCACGTCATGTCACTGTAGCGAGCGCGAGATCTTATGTCATTGAACGAGGTATAATAATAATAATAAAGATTTTTATTCAAGTAACCAGGACTCATAACATTAGTAGGTAACACCTTATAACTATATTAGTAATAAAAAGAGATGTCTAGGTATTTACTAACTAATGGCGATAAAAACGCAAAGCTAATTGCAGATGGCGCCACTGTTGAGTGTTCCAAAAGAGACCAATGAGAAGACACAAAACTGACATTGATATTGATATTGACAGATTACTGACCAATCACAGGAAAAAGGAACACTCAACAGTGGCGCCATATAGTTCTCAGTTTTTAACCTCATTAGGTGATTAATAGTAGTCCAAGTCACCGCTGCCCCATTCCGATTGAAATGGAGCAACAATGAGTTAGATACCGACAGTCGAGCCTATAGCTATCCCTGATGCGCTACAGAATCGAGGCAGTCTCAACAACAACAAATAAATAAATTCGTGACGCGGCATAAACTCGTGACGCGAGCATAGCGATCGCTAGATCTCACCTCACTGAACAAGGCATAAATTCGTGACACGAGCGTAGCGAGCGCTAGATCTCACGTCACATATGTTCGTAGCAGACTCGAGTTCAATGCCATTGTGTGGGACCCAAAAGAGAATAAATATCAGGTCATGATTGAAAGAGTACAGCGTAAGTTTGCCAGGTACTTGTATAAAAAGAAATACGGGTATTATCCGTACTTATATCCCTCTTTATTTGTTCTCGGATCGGTTGGGATGGATTCGTTAGAGTTACGTCGGAAAATTCTTCTGGTCATCCATTACTCTTTGCTATTAAATAATAAAGTTGACAATCCGGAAACTCTTGCCCGAATTAACCTGGTGGCTGTGCCACAGATTCTTGCACGGGGGTGCACTCGGCCAGAGAGGGCGCACGCAGGCCGCGGCCGCTGTTCGTGGTGGGGCAGGACTTGCACACTCAGCAAGCTGAGCAGGCTCCCACAGCAAGGGTCATAGCTCTACTTAATGATATTGTTCAGTCACCCGACGCTGACTTTGATTTATTTTATGATTGTTATAATGTTATTAGAAAGAAATTGTACATTTATTTAAACAGGATGAGTTTAGTTAGTAATTAACCTTTAAATATAAATTAACTTATAAGCGCTTTGGAGTAATCTGTAAGCTTATATTGTAATAAAATAAAATAAAATAAAAATAAAATAAAAATAAAAAGTGACTGAACGAGGAATATTCGACTCATGAAAATAGTAGATTTTATCAAGAGGGAGCAAAATAATATTTTTAAGGCGAGGGCGTTTTTTTTAATCCAGTGCGCCTGAACGTAGCGAGGGATTCAAAGTACATCGCCCGAGCCAGAAATATTTTGCTCCTGAATGATACACTCTACTTTTCATCCCCATCTATAAGAAAAAAAAGGCGCCTTACCAATACCAATTCTTGTAGCTGTAAATATTATAGAATAAGAATATTATAAGTACTTTCACAGCTAGAAGACCTCATTTTAAAAATCTAATAATTTGTGAACGGAGTCGAAAACATGGGCATATGTTTTTTTTTCAAGCCGTCTAATCAGCCAATGTTTATTCATACATGATTCATACCGTATGTTGAATTCGATCTCTAGGCGCGGAATTATATTTTATGTGGTGCGAAACGTTCCGAATCCAATAAGTGCGCGTAAAAGAACTTTTTCATTTCTCATACTCGGAAAGTAGTGTTGTTTTGATCTGACTATTGGGTGGAAGATGCTGCTTTCCTTTCACAGGGAAGGAATAACTCATACAAATTTCATCCCCACCCTAGGGCGGGAATGAACTTTAAAAATAGAACTGCTTGAATTGCTGTCAGCTGTGAAGACTTTTTTTCATATTAAAAAAAAAAACTTTATGAAATGTCGTGACTTTTTAACCAGCTAGTGTCACTGGCCAGTGTGAATTTAGCGCAAACTTGCGATGCGAGTGCCGCGACAAAATTAATTTAAATAGGTACCTACTTTATTAACAATAAATACTTAGTTTGTATTAACAACTAGTTTTATTTTCCTCATATTCTAAATGAAAAGTAGAGTCATTGCCACGGGTAGAAGAATCAATTCCTCTCGGACTATAGCCGCCCTCGCTGCGCTCGGGCGTCTAACTACCTCGGGAATTGATTCTCTTCCACCCTAGTCTATGAATCTACTATTATTCGCACTTAAAGAGGACCAAAAACTCATTTCTACCCGCTGGACAGTCTCTGGCAAAGAGTAGAGTAATACCTATGTCGATTAGAAGCATCACCTTTGGGCGCACTTAAAGGCGACCAAAATCGTCTTTTTCGAATAGATGGGATGAAAATAAATTGTATATTTTGTCTCTTTTCTGGAAAGCTGTAAATGTGCACAAGTTTACGAACGTGGGCTTGCCCATGTAGATGCCGGGCGTGGGCGTGTGCGCGCGCTGCGTGATGGAGAAGTCCACGCGGATGCGGCGCCCGTCGATCTCCATGCCGGTGCACTCGTTCTTCGCCACTTTCGCGTCCTCCTGGTTCTCGAAGTATACGAAGCAGAAGCCTCGGGACCGACCCGTCTGGGAGCAAACGTAAGGGTTATAACAGCTTTAGGAATAGCCACAAGAGTTATAACAGCAGCTTAAGGAATAGTGGATAAGGCCTCTGCCTCCTTTGCAGCAGGTCGTGGATCGAATCCCACCAAAAACATACCAATGAGATTTTTGGTTTTCAAATTTCGTATGAATGTTTATTCGGCGTTTTTAAGGTGAAAGAAAACATCGTAAGAAAATTTGCACACAACAAAACCAACGGCAACACAGGCTAGCCTATGAATAAGTCCGGCTGAATGATCCCAACAAAGCGGTGGTAGGCTCCGCAAGGGGCCGCCTGGATCGCTACCACCCTCTCACCGGAGTCCGGCGCCAAACAGCTTGCTGTGTTCCGTCGGTGTGTGAGAATGCCAGTGCCTTAACCATGCATCCTCTGGGTTTGCTCGCTCCATCGTCGACTCTGTCTTCCTGACCTAGGCGTCTAGAGTCAAGGGCAAACCCATTCCGAATAAAAATAATAATAATTCAAAGGTCGTGTGTGATGTCGCCCAATCCGTAGTGGGCCCACATAGTTGACAAGGCCCGATCGTCCTATTCCAGGGTATGCTCGTGCCCTTAGTTGACAAAAGAATAGTCACCCGAAAGAGATAACAACATTCTAGAAAATATTAACTTCAACGCACTTATGTTGGGTGATAATGATAACAGAAAACAAACACGTTTATTGTTGAAAAACCATATGCTATGTTTAATCAGCTGCACTATGTATTTTTAATTAACCTCTGCATATAGTTGTGTTGCTATCGGGTTACCCAGTATTAATTCTACGCTTTTTGGTATGTTAGGTGGCAAAAAATTAAAAATCCATTGCCATTTATTATTTTTACTAGCAATCCGCACGCGTATATGTATGCCAAGTTTCATCTCCATCCGTTCAGTGGTTGAAGCTCGACTGAGTAACAAACATCCAATCATTCAAATATCAACACAAATTTTTACATTTATAACTAAAGAAGAGGCTTTTACCACCTTATAATCATCAGTGTTCCAAAACAGGGTTTCTTGTGTAAAAGTGTAGTTATAATAGTAGTATAAAATAGTACTTACTTTAGCATCAATGACGACCTGAGTCTTCTCAACAGGTCCGTATTTGGAGAAGATGTGATTAATCTGTTGTTCGGTGGTGTAGAGACTCAGCCCAAACACTCCTAGACAACGGGATGGAGTTGGGTTTTCCTGTGAAAGACAACACCACCTTACACGGTTATAAGGAATTTGAGAAGAAAAAAAAATGATGCATTTTGGTGCAGACGGCTTTGATCTGCCAAATCCGAGATAACGCGAAGTTTGAAATACAATAATGCCACTTACATTTACGTGTTTTTGAAGTGAAACTTCTTTAGGCGCGTTGAGAGTAAAATTACAAGGTCGGGTGACGGAAGTCGAAATGTCAAAAATGTCATAGAAGTTTCACTTCAACACGTGTGCTTGGCACACACGCTCTTTTTTTTCTCTACACAAACAATTGTAAACAAAGAATTGTACTTTTATAAAATGGTATCATAAAATCTACATAATCTGGTTTGTCTTGAAACCATACTTGCTCGCTACTAAAAACTATATGTAAGTGTATGTTTTACTAGCAAAATTATTGTAAATCAATGTGGCAACTGCTATCGAAGGCAGCTTACACTCCCTACGCTATATTCCTTTCGATTTCACGATAAAAAAAAAAAAAAAACAGCCCCCGTAGCATGCGGCCGCGATAAAGCCGTGTAAATGTTTTATCACACATTTTATCGCATCTATCTGTCAAATTGTGTGGGAGTTTGACAGATAGATGCGATATATTCGTTATCGCGCGACGGCATACTACAGGGGCTGGTAGAAAAGTTGGCATGAAAATTTACGTAATTTTAAGTCAATGGCAAGAACCTACTACATAAATAAATCTTTTAAGGGTCTATGTGCTCGCGGCAACTGTCCCTTTCAAACCAATGACAGAATGCGCGCTCTGTCCTTTTCTAGCATGGGGCTGTTTCAAGCCGATTTCATATATTTTTGCATATATCTCAATGTATACAAAAAGTATTGAAAAACAGAGTTGATTATGATGTTCTTCATAATTATACGGTGATTTCGATATAACATTTGCTGTTTCTAAGCTCATAGAAATGTCACAGTTGTTCAAATTCGGCATTGAGACGCCAGTTTTTCATGATATTTCTGATGATTTCCTGGTGTAATCATAGTATTTTTAGATTATATCTATGAATCTAGTTGTTCTCCATATTTTAGAGAAGCTAACCATATATAGATTTATTGAAAATTCAACTATTAACTATACTAACAAAGTCAAATGCCGGACCGTGTTTAGCCCGATTTAGAGTACTTCCCTCCTTAATTATAGTTTTTGAATACTTCTTTAGGCGCGTTATGAAAAATTGTTGAGAGTGAAATTTTACGATGCGCGCGCATCTCTAACGCAAAAAGTTAACAGTAATGAAGTTGGTCGCAAGTCTTGCGGGCGCATCAGGTTGAAGTTGGCCACAAAATAGACATAGAACCTCTAAAAATGTCAAAGAAGTACAGTCGTACAAGGATCTTTTGGCGCTTGGGTGACATTGACAGCACAGATTCGCTAGTATATATGACCTAACGGACATGTATACTAGGTAATCTGTGCTGTCAATGTCACCCAAGCGCCAAAAGATCCTTGTACGACTGTATAACTTCTCACGAGCGTACATTAGTACATGCACTATTTTTTTAATCTGTGGATTTGGCAGATCAACAGCTGCGGTGACCACAACTTACCGGTACGTGGCCCGCCTTCTTCTTTGCCCACCCATTTCATAAAAAAAAAAGAAACAAAAAACAATTGAGTACAGGAAAGAGGCGGCTGGAGTTATACAAAAAGAACGCCATTTTAATATTGCGGAGTAACTTACTGTTTACATGAAATAAAAAGGAAATACGTATGTATGGTAAACGATGAAGTGTATACCAGGAGTAAAAAAAAATGCTGACCAAACTGAGTATGAACCTACCCATGAAAACTGAACAACTTTACCCAAGGAGTCGAAATATGAATGTGAAATTCGGCCCTCACATGAAACACGGGAAGGACAATTTTTTCTTTCATATTTCGACCTGTGCTCCATGGAGAAAGTTGTTCAGTTCCATGGGTATGTTCACACCCTAAAATTTGGATAGCTAATATTTTTACACCCTGTATAGGTTTCGCCAGCCCGCCCCCTTCCTAATTCATGGCTTTGCATAAAATCGCAGGCGACTTTTTATAGCTGTTTTGGTAACTATGTGTACATTTCACAATCGAATGTTTATCACTGGAATAACCAAAAAATGAAATCAAAATTAAAATGGCGTTTTTAGAATTTTGTATTCGTCCAGCCGAATGTAAGCAGAAATAAAAATCAGCAGTCAATAATTATTGTTACTATTGCAATATTATTATTGTAATTATCACAAATCTATTTTTCTTTACATTAACAATAAGTGTTGACCACCTAAAGTTCAAAACATGATAAATAGATATAAATGTGAAATTCAGTCAACAAAGGTTGCTTGATCAATTCTGTATCAATTAACATTGAAACTCGTTACTAAATATTTGATACATATTCAATCATATACAAATACAATGTACTGTGCAGTGCCGCAACACAATAACATTTTATTTATTGTGATCTCTAATTTATTGCTCAAATATTTGCAGGCAATTCAAGTGTTTTTTCCTCTATCAAGAAAAAGAAAAAATACTATATACTTAATTTTAATAAGCTTGTCCTCTTCAGTTTACAATTTGAGGAGAGGTTATCTAAGTTTCTTACAAGACAATGCCTATCTCTTGCCCAGCTAACAAATCTGCTTTTCTCATTTGCTGACATCATGTCCAACCTATTTTTTCTTACCAAATCACGTAAACTCGTCTAAATAGGGAAGTTTCTTACCAAATCCTGGTGGTACAAAATCTTCTCTCTTGCTTACCCTGTCTCCTAGATGGCGTCTCCTGGACGACATGGGGCTGTGGCTGTGGCTGCGTCTGTAGGAGCCTCGGGGCGAGTAGGAGCGCGAGCGCGAGCGGGAGTATCGGGAGGCGCGGTAGGCGCCGCGACGCGCCGATCCCGAGCGGGAACGCGACCGACCGCCCGGCGACCTGGCGACAGCGGGAATACTGACAGTCCCATAAAATGTTGGTTTTATAAAATGTATAGTGAACACAGTATTACAGTCTATACTATATGATTATACATGGCCTGATATAAATTAATAAATAATCTATGTGGGAACAAATAATTATTATGAAATTGTATGTCATTATTAGTTACATAAGAAAGTGTTTTTAAAATAGTAGGTACAAGTTGTTCAGTTACTAGAGAGAAATAATAATAGACTAACATTTCCCAAGCTAATATGTGATTGTTTTTCAAGGAGAAAACTGCTATTGCTTGACTAAATAACTAAAAGTTTAAAATATGACGTAGACTAAATATAAATTATTATACTAGTGTCTAATACATAAAGTTAAACATAATAAAACTGAAACTACTTTTATAACATAAAAATACAGTACCAAACTTGTACAAAATAAACTATTTAATTGGTCACAATGTTATAAACATAACATTAGCATTTCCTGTAAATAACCCTTGAGGTCAAGATTTGTATTACCTAGATGTCATTGAAATAATGACTCACAAATAAAACAGATATGAATAAACTATTCAATTCAGAAGCAGGTCTGTGGCAATGATAAAATTTATTAGGTTTATGTTTATAGAAACTTTATTCTCATTAAGACAATAATAGTCACTTAGACGAGAAATTTAAATATACAATACAGATACTAAATCTTAAATCTTAGTTGTCGTTCAAACAGTACAAATCCTTTGATCACCTCTCCAAAATCTAGAAATATTTTGTTTTAATATATAATATTCCGCTAATTTTGTTTTATTATTTATTTTACTGTGGAATAAGTATCAAGCACAAATAAAATAAAATAATATAAATTAAATAAATAACACTAGCCTATTGTGTCCCACTGCTGAGCAAAGGAATCCCCTTCTTTCTTTTCAAGCACAAATATTTTTTAATTACCAAAGAAGAATGCAGATTATCCAAACACAAGACCAGATCATAATGAGAACCAATATTGTCTGAGTTATTTATGTGCATTATTAAGCTTATGTCATTCAAGGGAGAAGAATTTTTCAAACCAAACAAGATCAACTCATCTCACCTTAGACAATGGTTATTGTCATTAAGGTCAGATAACAACAGCTTTCATCTTATGCAGAAATGAAAAGAAAAGAAAATTAATTTCAAGGAAAACTCGATATTGAAACTCATGATCAAAACAATGCCAAATGTTATGTTTTCAGTGATAGGGATGCAAGCATATGGATTTTCCATTTTTGTTTTTAATACCCACACACAAGTAAAGTCAAATAGCTATTTAAGACTTTTCATTTTAATAACATGTATTCCCTTAATGAGTGGTTTGGAATAAGAAGTAATTAAGTATTTAAAATAAATGTAATTTAAAGAAAAGTAAATAACAAATACATTAATGCATACAATATGATGTATAATGAATGAATGACCATTTATAATGCCCATTGATTCCATATAATGAGCCTGTGGTTAATTATCCCACAATCATATTGTTCTGTGCTTATCAATGCATAAACATAAATACAGCACATTATGCCACTGACCAAGCAAACTACTACCATAACATAACCCAATTTGATTAAAACTTGGCTCAGATTGTTGCTAGGCAGTTTGTTTATAGGAAATGTATTGAATAAACCTACTTTCCTGTTCTAATAATTCTAGAAGCTTGATCAATAACACTTTTTATTGATCAAACTTACTAGAAGAAAAGTATTAAAAAATTGTTAGAAAATTGAGATTTCGAAATTGCACGATTATATCGCGGCGCGTGCAAAAACTGTAGGCATGTAAATACCATAACATTGCGAATTCCATTGCGCAACGTTATTATCATATAGCGCCCTTGGGCGCGAGGTTAGAAAAATAATACTCACAAAATTGGCGTTCAAATGAGCGTCGATGATACAATCAACAAAATCACCGAAATTTTACGAATGGATGAAGGTCGTGGAGGTAAAGTATATACTCACGGGCTGCGGTACTTCCTGCTTGAGGATTTTGGCGGGGGCGGCGTCCGCGACCGGCTTCTGCTGTGTCCTCGCGACATCACGGCCTGCTTCGGCGGAGGATCGCGCGAACCGTTGCGTGTCCTCGACCGGCTCCTCTGAAAACGACCAAACAAGCCCACATTTACCAAATAAAACCCTACGAGCACAAATAAAACACGAGGGCCGTAGCGCGGTGCGACACTCGCGAACAATCAAGATATAAATACATCACCTCTCGATCAGACATGACGATCACACTTATTTGTAGATCAAAGCGAAGATAAACAACACGACTTTATTCTATTATTACACTTCGAAATATTCAAATAAAAATCACGAGCGCACTTCGAACACGACCACTAAAAATTGAAAAACAAAATGGCGTGCTTCTTCGGTGTTGCCATTTGTTTCTGGTAGTTTTGGTAGGATTTCTCTAGGCCAACTGTCAATGCGATCATCGGACCAAATCCGATCGTTGCTCAAAATTATCAATCGACCATCCATCGACCATCAATCGGCTTCATTTCCGAACGAAAGTCAAAATGTCAATCGCGAAATGTCATTTTTCCACATCGGCCGTGGTTTGCAAATGTGGTTTTGTGGTGAATAAAATAGAATTTCTGTGATTTTTGAGTGATCATGGGTGATATGGAGCCGCAGTCCGCTCCGGCCGACGGGCCGCCGGTGGAGAAGACAGCGAAACAGCTGAAGAAGGAGGCAGAAAAGGCTGCCAAGTTGGAGAAACTGAAGGCGAAGCTCGATAAGAAGAATGCTGCGCCAACTGTTCAGAAAGATAAGCCTGAGGTTAGTTCAAGAGATCTTCTTCAACTTCCGAGCCCATATTTGCTATTAGTTACTCAACTTTCATTGAGAAAATTGCTTAATTATGCGGAAGAAAAGTGAAAGGTATGAGGCCATATTGTTGTATCAGAATATCCATACGGCGGTGTCGGTGAAAGGATTGCTGCATCAATTGTTGAGCATGTTGCATCATTGTTAGTTCTATGCCGAATTACAGAACTCTAGATGTAGGTTTTTGCACTTTTTTCCTTCATGAATTTCTTACCACCTGTTTTTCTTAAGAAGAGGTTGATTGCTTATTTATTTATTAGATTTAGAAAAGCAGACCTAAGGAAGTGAGATTTACTTTATTAATTTTTGATTACTTCCCTAAAATATAGCCTTTTAGAATAAGTAGAGTAAACAAATGTATTGTATAGTGATGCCCCTATAAAACTGAATAATCATTTTTCGGTTAAAAATTCTATAATAGGTAATTTAATGAGTCATTCTTATAAGATTCTTATGAAGATCATAGATCCAAAAGAACTACTAGTTCTACAATCACACAATCAAACTCAAACCAACTTAAACTGATATTTGTAAGCGTTTGTTTATTTTGCAAAATTTCTGGATGTTTTGAATCTTTTCTAAATATTGCCAAATAATTCAATTATATTGAATAGAGCGTATTCAAACTTTTAACGTCTGTTGTGTGGGCCTATTCATGACTGTTAGGTATTTTTGTAATATATTTTGTTTTCAGAAAAAGGCTAAGGAAACCAAAGAAAGTGCAGTATATACAGCCAATACAACACCAGGTGAAAAGAAGGATATCTCTGGTCCAATGCCTGATGCCTACAGCCCGAAATATGTAGAAGCTGCTTGGTACTCTTGGTGGGAGAAGCAGGGCTTCTTCAAACCTGAATATGGGGTAAGCAGGACAAAAAACTTGTAAATGTAAAAAGAAGTTGGTGCTAATCAAAAAATCTCTTTCACAATTTTCTTAAAATTACTCTCCCTCCAATCTCCCCTTTTATGATCAGATAAAGTTCTCAGCAACGCAACTGCCTCATTTGTGTAAAAAATATTAAATTAATGTTTCTTTTTGTAGCTAGCTTAGTTGTAGATCGCTAAAAATAGTTAATGTAAAATATGAACAGAAAACACATATACATATAAAGCACTATATATTACCAGTTGTAGTACACATCTAATATTTACAGAGGAAGTCGGTCCTAGAGCCGAACCCGAAAGGCAAGTTTGTGATGGTAATCCCTCCCCCCAACGTGACAGGATCTCTGCATCTTGGACATGCACTTACTAATGCTGTGGAGGATGCTATTACCAGGTGGCACAGGTAATATCTTCAGTTCTTATCTTCAATATCTTCTCTGTGTACCCAAGTTTTGCCTCTGGATTGTAAGATTTTATCAGCAAGAACAAAATATTTGCCATATTTAAAAATAAAAACAAGTTTTCTTAATTCTAGTTTGTTTTCAAAACTTAAAAAAATAATTGCTCTATCAAACTGACTCAAAAATCTTAGATTAAGCTGTTTGTACTCATGGTTTGTTTTGTACTGTGTATTGAAAACAAAAATCAAACTGTATTTTATATTCTTTTCTCTTGTAAGTGACATTGTATGTCTTTTTAGAGAAATAAAGTATCTTTGAACCTAACTGTTTAAAACCCTTGCACAGTCTCTACTAACTTGTAACAAAAAAATAATTTTAATGATTTTCATTAATAAAAAATATCTACTAGGATGAATGGCAAGACCACCTTGTGGAACCCTGGCTGCGACCACGCGGGTATCGCCACGCAGGTGGTGGTCGAGAAGAAGATCTGGAGAGAGGAGAAAAAGACCAGACATGACATCGGGAGGGAGGAGTTCGTCAAGCGCGTCTGGGATTGGAAGAGAGAGTGAGTGTTCTGAGATATATCTAAGCTTAGATTTTATTTTCTTACTGCACATGGATGCCTCTAATCTAATCTCTCTCTCTCTCTTGTTGTGAGAGTCGTTCTACCCGATGAACCCTAATCTAATAACTTTTGCCTACTTATTTACTTTCATAAAATAATAGACTTCCATGACTAGACTAGACTTCCATGCTGGACTGGGAGTGATAGAAAAACGTAGAATGTGCCAGCTGAATCTCCTCCCGGGCATGCTGTAAAAACCAGCTAAGGGATTCGAGGGTTTCAGTATATTGTTATTTTAGGCGATGGGCTGACAACCTGTCACTACAGCAATATACAGATCTATCTTAAAAAATCCTCAAAACTTGTCAGACGTGGCGGAATGGCCTTTGTTTGGGTCGTGGACGCTCTGCCTACCCCGTTAGGGATACAGGCGTGATGCGTATGTATTTACTTTCATAAAATAATACTTACTTAGTCATTCAGCTCTTTTTGTTCTGTTCACAGTTGTTTACCAATCTCTATATTATTTACATTGTTATTTAGAACAAAATTATTACTACTTGCTAAACTAGTCAACTCATGATCTTGGAATATGCAACTGCTTTGAAATATCGAAAGAATAATAACATAATAGTTTTAGTAATAACTCCATTCAAATAACAATTTAAAGCCCGTATTTATAATCAGCTCTCAAGAGTGACAGCGAGTTTGAGTTTGTATCAGAAATGTCATTTCAGTACAAAACGGCCTGTCAAATCCATACTTAATATTGCTCTTATTCTTGAGATCGCTTTATAAATACGACCCTTAAATGTTTTTTATAAGTTTGGCAAGTAGACTCGACTTACTTTCTACAGTTTTTCCTCCTATTCAAATTTTCTGCTTACTTCACGGTTTCCCCTCCCCCAGGAAAGGCGGTCGTATTTACGAGCAACTCCGCTCGCTGGGTTCGTCCTACGACTGGTCCCGCGAACGTTTCACTATGGACCCGTCCATGTGTCGTGCTGTCAACGAGGCCTTCATAAGATTGCATACTGATGGAGACATCTACCGTGCTAACAGGTAATTATCATCATCAAATGGTTTTGTCAGTCTTTCGATCACAAGATTAGACGTCTAAGGCTCGTATTTATAAAGCGATCTCAAGTTTGAGAGCAATATTAAGTTTGGATTGGACAGGTCGTTTTGTACTGAAATGACATTTCTGATACAAACTCAAATTCGCCGTCACTCTTGAGAGCTGACTATAAATACGACCCTTAGTCAAGCTAACAGGTAAATGGAAGCTAGTACAATAAAGCACCATAATACTGGGTGTAAGGGATAGCGTCCCGCAAACTGATAGGGGTTGCTCGGTCAACAATACTGAACAACTATCACCAGGATTTTTTTTCAGGAATTGCTATTTTGATGAAAATTTAACATTTCATTTACTAATCAGGTTTGACAGGAATATTAACGGATAGATTTATAATTTGGCGCTTATTTTTTTTCTATATAAAATAAAAACTTAAAAGCGAGCGAAAGTGTGGTTATTTTCTGTACTCTTTATACGTAAAAAAAAAGACAGAGACAGGGAGCACTGGAAGAAGGGGCCTTAAAGAGATATTTTTAATTTGTCCCCAGACTGGTGAACTGGTCTTGTGCGCTGAAGAGTGCTATCTCCGACATAGAGGTGGACAAGATGGAGGTCTCGGGCAGGACCTTCATCACTGTGCCCAACTATATGAGTATAAAGTGAGTACCTATTCTTAATAACAACAGGTGTACGGTAAGGATCTTTTGGCGCGTGGGTGACATTGACAGCACAGATTACCTAGTATACATGTCCGTTAGTTGTATCCATTTATTCATGATTTTATTGTACATACTACTGGTAAATTATAATTTTGTAAGTTATAGTTTAGTGTCTAAGTTTCAAAGTTTATTATTTTTAAATGTAAATAAGTAGTTGGGGGCCTCCTCGCCTTCATGGTAGTTTTTGTTTCTTATTTGCCTAATTTAATTTTAAGTTTTAATTTTAATTTTTAGTTTTAGTAAAATTTATGTTATTTAAGTTTTCTTTTTGGCTGATGGTCTTGTTACCAAGCCTTAATAAAAAAAAAAAAAAAAAAAAAAAAAAGGTTATGTATACTAGGTAATCTGTGCTGTCAATGTCACCCACGCGCCAAAAGATCCTTGTACGACTGTAAACAGGTGGCAGCGTCAGAAAAGCCTTATGCTTGTATGCTGTGGAAATCATATATTCATGGAATGGATAAGATAAAAATATAAGTTTTATTTACAATTAACCAAGTAATAAAATATATCGAATAATCTTGTGATATATGTTTATCTAAAGCTAGTTTAAAACGCAGTAAAGTGTAGAAATATTACTTCATGACGAATGTGATAATGAATATTTATAATTTATATTATTATCCCCATATTAATTACTTCCATGCTGGACTGGGAGTGATAGAAAAAACATAGAATGTGCCAGCTGCATCTCCTCCCGTGCATGATGTAAAAATCAGCTAAGGGAATCGAGGGTTTCAGTGTTTTGCAATTTAGGCGATGGGCTGACAACCTGTCACTATGGTAATATACGTACATAATCACCTGTATAATAACCCTCAAAACTTGTCAGACGTGGTGGAATGACCTTTATTTAGGTCGTTTTTGCTCTGCCTTCCCCATTAGGGATAGAGGCGTGATTTTATGTATGTATGTAAGTAATTAACCGGCCAAGTGCGAGTCGGACTTGCACACGATATTCTTTTCATTAGCTAGTCTAATATTTTTCATAGGTGGAGGTAGGAGTGTTGGTCTACTTCGCATACAAGTTCGAGGATATTGTGGAGGAGATCGTAGTGGCGACGACCAGACCGGAGACCATGATAGGAGATGTGGCAGTTGCTGTACATCCTAATGACAAGAGGTGAGCATCTCATTCAATTCTTCATTAATGGCTTTTGTGTAGTCACAATTCTGCCAATGCCCTCGATTCAGGCCGTCACATTCTTAACTAATTTTAAGATAGCGCTGTCACTTTCTTTACTTTGACATAAGAACAGGATAGCAAATAAAAACGTCAAACATGTGTTTGACGTTCCTAATTTGACATAAGCTGCTTTAAATAATTTACGCTAAATAAGCAATCTAATATCATATTTAAGCAATTTAATGTCAGATTAGGAATGTCAAAGTCATGTGTTTATTTGCTATCCTGTTCTTATGTCAAATATAAGAAAGTGACAGCGCTACTAAGAATTAGAATTAGTAATAGTAACTGGACGGCGTGAATCGAGGCCATTGTCACGTAAATTATTGATAAATTATAAAAGGGAGAGTCTAATATTGAGACACGTGGAGTCTAAGGCTCGTATTTATAAAGCGATCTCAAGATTGAGAGCAATATTAAGTATGAATTTGACAGTTCGATTTGTACTGAAATGACATTTCTGATACGAACCCAAACTCGCTGTCACTCTTGAGAGCTGATTATAAATACGGGCCTAAGATATCCTTCTCCTTCAAGAGAAAGGTACAGACTCCCAGGTGAGCATCTACTATATGTTGGAGCGGGACAAAATAATTATCTTACTTACTACTACGCTGGTTCAGCGACCCGAAGTGGATCTTTGCCTCAAACAAATTAGGGGACCCTAATTAAAAAATTTCATTGAATAATATTACTTCCATGCTGGACTGGGAGTGATAGAAAAACATAGAATGTGCCAGCTGCATCTCCTCCCGGGCATGCTGTAAAAACCAGCTAAGGGATTCGAGGGTTTCAGTATTGTAATTTACGCGATGGGCTGACAACCTGTCACTATAGCAATATACATAATTATCTGTAATAACCCTCATAACTTGTCAGACGTGGCGGAACGACCTTTGGGTCGTTTTCGCTCTGCCTACCCCATTAGGGATATAGGCGTGATTATATGTATGTATGGTTGGAACTTTACCCTTTACTTGTGCTTTCTTTAGTTTAATAAGAAATTGTCATATTCACATTACTGATTCTCAGTAGTAGGTACATTGAGAAACAGCTTGATCTATTTATTATTATTTTGTACTTATCTTGGCCAGATTTATATTGAAAAATATCATTTATTAAACACACGCTTTTTGACTACTAGTCAAATTAGCAACTTTTTATGAAATGTCAAAAACGATTTTTAGTATTAAAATACAGGCTTATGACGTCACTGGCTTGTAAATATTGACTACTCAAATCAATAACTTCTATATTTTTAACTTGATTATTAAATCGAAATATGCATTTGTTTTTAAATGATGAATGAGATCCACAGTATTTTAGCCATCTGTTATAAGGTGTAAACATTTTGATTTTTTTTTAGCCACCCAGTCAACATGCCTCTGCAACAAATTATAAACTAGTGTTTCTTTGTACAGATACAAGCACTTGATCGGTAAGATGTTGCAACATCCGTTCGGGGACAGGTTGATTCCGGTCATCGCCGACGAGTATGTCGACATGAACTTCGGCACAGGTGAGTCGAGTAACAATACTTTAAATTGCAACAATGGGGATAAAAACGCAAAGCTTATTGCAGATGGCGCCACTGTTGAGTGTTCCAAAAAAGACCAATGAGAAGAACACAAAACTGATATTGGTATTGACATTGAAAGATACTGACCAATCACAGGAAAAAGGGACACTCAACTGTGGGGCCATTTAGTTCTCAGTTTAACTCCCTAAAAAACATCTTTAAATCGATGTTTACTCAAATTGCTAATAGTTTTGGACATAAATAGGTTAACCAGAGCCTTAAAGGCCTATTTTCAGGCCGTATCCTCTTCCTTTTTGACTATTTCTTTATGCCTAAAAAGAATATAATACTTTCCTATTCTATGATTTGAATATTTTCTATTTCTATACTTTCTCTATTTTTACCGCTTTTTTTCTATGTTGTTCATTGTATCAATTAACAATTTATTGTACACATAAAATTACATTAAAAACAGAACATAAAAACAAGGACACGATAGGCACTGCTTATTTCTAAAAAGAAATTTCTTATCAACTTAAAAATTATCACTTCTGTATGTCTGCTACCTATAGAAGTGATAATTTTTAATGATACGCGAATAAACGTGCACAAAATTAAATACTAACAATAACAATACTACTTAAATAATGTAAATATATTAAATAAATAATTATAAAAATATATAAATCTATTCATTTTTTCTCCAGGTGCTGTGAAGATAACTCCCGCTCATGACCCCAACGACTACGAGATCGGCAAGCGGCACAACCTGCCCTTCATCCCGATCTTCGACGACGCAGGGAAGGTTCTGCCCGCAGGAGGACCTTACGTCGTAAGTCTTGTATTTCAGATCATTCAATACATACTATACAAGTCCATTTCAAAATTATGGGTCATACTTAAAGAATTAGGCAGATAATAGACGAGCACAGTATAACATAGTTACATTCACAGGGAAAGCTGCTGCCCAATTCTTGAAACCCTCAATAGGTTGATTTTTAAGTAAAATGTGAGGTGATGAAATGAAATTCTGACCAAAAACCACACTGACTATCAATATTAACAACTCATACATGATAGAATTTCATTTGTTTCTAAAATGAAAAAGGGGTGATTCTATCAATTATTAACATTGTGTGATGCTGTTCTGACGGGTGGTCAGCCCGTTGTTTAATTTGCAAATACATCAAAAAACTCACTGTGACATTCTATGTTGACTAACATTTACAGCCCATCATACAGGGTGTAAAAAAAAGTACTGCGTTCCTTTAAACCACATGTTCTACTGATGATACCAAACAACTTTCCCCCAGAGCAAAAAAATTTAGCTAAAAAAAAAAATTGTCTTTTCCATACAAAGATACTGCCAGAGATCTACAGTTTTATAATTATGGACGCAGCAAAATTTGTTTTTGAGCTAAAAATTCTGTGCTTTGGGAAGTTGTTTGGTATCATCAGTAGAACATGTGGTTTAAAGGAACGCAGTACTTTTTTTACACCCTGTATCAACAAAAACTAACTTACCCTCTCTTTATATCTATAGGGTATGCGTCGCTACGACGTGCGTCGCAACATCGTCGACAACTTGAAGCAAATGATGCTCTATCGAGACACTAAAGAACATGCAATGGTGGTACCCATCTGCAGCCGCTCCAAGGACATCGTAGAACCCATGCTCAAACCACAGTGGTAAGGGAATTAAAAATAAATAAGATATTGCCCTCGATTCACGCCGTCCAGTTACTAATTCTAATTCTTAGTAGCGCTGTCACTTTCTTAAATTTGACATAAGAACAGGATAGCAAACAAACACGTGACTTTGACATTCCTAATTTGACGTACGACGTTTTAAATAAGGAATGACCATAGATCGTGCTCACTAATTTTACGTAATTTAAGCAGTCTTAAGTCAGATTAGGAATGTCAATGTCATGTGTTTATTTGCTATCCTGTTCTTACGTCAAATATAAGAAAGTGACAGCGCTACTAAGAATTAGAATTAGTAACTGGACGGCGTGAATCGAGGGCAATATCTTATTTATTTTTAATTCCCTTACCACTGTGGTTTGAGCATGGGTTCTACGATGTCCTTGGAGCGGCTGCAGATGGGTACCACCATTGCATGTTCTTTAGTGTCTCGATAGAGCATCATTTGCTTCAAGTTGTCGACGATGTTGCGACGCACGTCGTAGCGACGCATAC
>JARACY010006181.1:0-18382 GCA_029255725.1 Scrobipalpa atriplicella
TCAGTACAAAACGATCTGTCAAATCCATACTTAATATTGCTCTCAATCTTGAGAGCGCTTTATAAATACGAGCCATAGTTAGTGTTTTCTAAAATCACCCTCGAAACATGTCCGACGTGAAAGCCTACGTGTCTTTATATATTTGATTGATATCTATGATACCGGAAATGTATGAAATGCAGGAATTATGCTGGGTGTAAGAAACAGCATCCCGCAAACTGGAGGTTGCTCAGTCAACGAAACTGAACAACTATCACCAGGATTTTTTGTCATCGAGGACCGCCTTTGTATGAAAAAGCAATTTTGTTTTCATTTCCATTTTGACTTTTCCGGCATAGACTGTATATTTAATAGTACTACATAGCCCCGAGTTTTGGTAGCATTATATTATATTTATACTTATATTTGAAATACAAGAAAGCTCTTGATTGATTGTGATCGGCGGTGTTGCCACACCGTTATTTTCCCTGACCCAATATACACTACTGTATATTTCCAAAGACAATAAAGTATTATTCTACTGGGCGTAAGGGAGGGACACCTTCCCGCAAACTGATAGAGGTCGCGATACTAAACAAATATCACAAAGAAATTCTTTACGTACTTAAAAAAAATTGCTTCCCCATTCAAATTCTGATCGAGGAGATCATTCCCTTGAGTACCCATACATCCATACATACATCATACATAAATCACGCCTTTATCCCTAATGGGGTAGGCAGAGTGCCAACGACCCAAACAAAGGTCGTTCCGCCACGTCTGACAAGTTTTAAGGGTTGTATAAGATAGATTTGTATATTGCTGTAGTGACAGGTTGTCAGCCCATCGCCTAAATTACAATATACTGAAACCCTCGAATCCCTTAGTTGGTTTTACAGCATGCCCGGGAGGAGATGTAGCTGGCACATTCTATGTTTTCTATCGCTCCCAGTCCAGCATGGAGTTCCCTTGAGTATGTAGGTACTTATAATTTTTGGAAAATGAAGCTTATTCAACTCTCGAAGGTTGATGCAGCGTTCGCGTGCGCGAGTGCTTATTTAAATGCCGGGAAGGCGGTCAAACAGCTATTTGTTAAAGAGAACAATATTTTTGGTCACCAAAGTTGAGATCTGTCACCAAACTATGATCCCCAGAATATTAGATTGGTTTCCAGGTCATTTATTGTTCACCAAAGTATTCAATACGATCACCAAACAGCGATAACCAAATTAATGTCAATTGATCACCAATTTGCGATCATCCGAATAATATAACTGTCACCAAAATAGTATATCTGCCACCAAATTAATATATCTGTCACCAAATTATTATATCTGTCACCTTATAAGTATATTGATTCCTATTTCTATGAAAGAATGTCGATTTTCCACTGAAATCATGTTTCAGTAGAAAATTTCTGCTGTCTACCTATAACGGTTTATGAGATATAGGCCTCTTATTATTTCGTATAATTTCCTGGTGACCATTGATGAATATTTTGGTGACCGTTTTGCAATTTCTTAGTGATCACAGTTTGGTAACATATCTACTATTTTGGGAATAATAGTACATTACGATATAAGTGCGGTGGGTTGATCATTACAGCCGAGGCGATATTGCTAGCCCGAGCCGTAGGCGAGGACTACAAGAAAGCAGAGGCTGTAATTATCAAACCGCACGTATGTCGTACGACGTTTTATAACTTATTTGCGAGGAAATCGCTAAAAAAATTAAAACAATACAGCGAAAAGAAAAAACGCGCGGAATAATTTTTATTCTTTCTTTTTTAAGCCATAGTACAAAGAAACAAAAACCAGCCAGTATTACTAATAAAGTAAATCAATATTTTTTTTTATTTTGTTACAGATAAATGGTTGTAATTAATTGTAAAAATTAATTAAATCAAAGAATTAAATGTTTATTTTATTATACTTTATCTCCCAAAGTTAATTTTATTTATAAAATGTTGACCACTTTTCTGCCATAAAAACTCTTTGCTAAGATTTAAAAAAGTACCGTTCGATAAACCGTGCGTTTTACCTAATAAAAAAAAACTCGTGTGTTTTACAGCACTCGTGCATTGTACATTACGATTACGCACAAGTACGTAATAAGATACAATACAATATTGAAATTGGTGTAATAAGAGACCCTTTACGAGCAAATGTGTTATAAATGTTATTTATTTGGTGATCAAAAGTACAATTATTTAGTGATCCAAAAAATCATACCCTTTGTTAAATAAAGGTATTTAGCTAAGAACACGGCTACTATTTTGAAAGTAATTGATGGTTGTAGTAATCGCCTCTTTACATGAAAACAAATACGTATAGTTGAAATAAAAAATGTTTGTTGTAATGATAAGGTCGATCTACCTACACCTACTCAAGGACAGATCTAACAAGATTAATATTTTTGATGCCATTTATATTAAAATAACTTCACCGTACAAAATGTCCACCTCAATCTGACAATCGGCATGACGAAGGCAAAAATTTTTTTATTACAAAATATAAATAAAAATTATTCAGTTTCATTGATTGAACAACCCTTTCAGTTTGCGGGACTTACACCCGGTGTAATAAATTGCACGAAATGTGCGCTTTTCCACTAGACGGCACGTCAACGGCAACGGCGACGGCACGGCGACGATCACGTGACAATCGAATCGATGACATGCCGTGACGGTGCCGTGCCGGCAAGTGGAAAAGCGTGTCATATAATTTCATTGATTTTCATACATTATCTCACCTACGATATCGTCGACGGTACCGTGCCGTCGCCGTTGCCGTTAACATGCCGTCTAGTGGAAAAGCGCCCACCCAATCTTTCATTTTGTTTTATTTTAGCTATAGCCTTCCTCTCCATATTCTAAGTGGCTCTAACTAAATGCAGCAACAATAAGCAATTTAAGAAGTATTCAGAAGAGTACTTAAATAATTTTTAACTGATTTTCATTGTGTCCTACAGTAGACACTATACATCCCTTTAACAACACGCAGAAGTGATACAATTCGATTGATGAACGACACGCTTAGACTATTGATTTTTTCTAATAATAAAATAATCAACTTCTGGTTACTGTAAAAACAAAAAAATATAATTAGGGTATCAAATAATTTATTCTAAAACATACACGGAAATAGTCGTATGAAACAACAACATTATGATATTTACGTATTCTCAAACTATAATAAAAGAATTTCTTAGCTGTCACACGTCTGTCAACTGCTAGTATGGTAGACTGGTAGTAATATCAGTTTTTGGGGGTTTAGTAGAAATAGCGCTCTAGAAGAGCTCTACAGTCTTCATTATTGTCAATTTAGTATTGATAAGGAAATAATATGGTCAGGTCCAAACCGATGAGCGTGATGAGCGTGCATGGAAAGATTGATGAAAGTGGGTGAAGCTTTAAAGAAGTTTGCAAGGATCGTAGCAAGTGGAAGGATGTGATCTCTGCCTACCCGTCCGGAAAAAAAGGCGTGATAATGTATGTAAATGAGCAAAATTCACGGTCGAGATTTTCCGATGTTTAATGTTTTTTGCTATTTTGAGAAATGGCGTCATACGAATGGCGTGCCGGGCTTGATGCATGGCTGCAAACAAGAAACGTAATTTGCGGTGCACACACAGCGGAGGATTACACAGCTTGTTTGTAGCACACACAGCGAAGGGTCACACTGCTTGTTTGTAGCACACACAGCGGAGGGTCACACTGCTTGTTTGTAGCACACACAGCGGAGGGTTACACAGCTTGTTTGTAGCACACACAGCGGAGGATTACACAGCTTGTTTGTAGCACACACAGCGAAGGGTCACACTGCTTGTTTGTAGCACACACAGCGAAGGGACACTGCTTGTTTGTTGCAACGCCTACAACTATGGTCTCTATCTTCTTCCTCGAATTATAAAATCATTGCTGTTTTTGTTCCGTATGTAGATCGCAAGTTAACCGCTGTTGGCAACTGGCAGCTTGGCCAGCGCTGAAGTGAATATATATGTTTGTATTTGATTGAAGTCAGTTAGAAGATTTTTTCCTCGTATTGACTAGGCCAGAACTAAGTATCAAAAAACCTGTTTGTAACACAATCTGCAATGTACAGTTTGGCACCAGATAAAAGCGCACAAATTAAAAGAGAAAGTATTAAGAATGTGTAAATTGGCACGTTTCATCCAGAAAAACTTACTTACAGTAGCTGATTTAAAATATTTCACATACAGTGAGATCTTTGTCAAGATTAATGAAAAAATAACCATGAAACAAAACTTGTATTATTTTAACGTATTTTCTTTAAACCATGTAAAGTATTAGTGATATACAACATAAAACATTCATTAAATAAAATCAAAAATATTAACTTATATTTAATTCGTAAAACAGAAACAAGTTATTCATTGTTATGCCTGTTATGCGTTGTAGGTACATCACTAATAATTACGTGGTGTAAAGAAACACTGTACTTTTTTTACACCCTGTACATAGATTGTTGTAATTTTATAACTACCTACTATGCAGTGACGTTTGAACTTTCCGCCGTGAACGAGTAACAGTTCTCAGAAAATTGACTGGCATAATGTGTTTCCGCGGTGGATTAATTTGTGGGTAGTTTTATATGAAACCGGGTCGGGCAGACCTTTCGGCGGCAAACATTAAAAATAAACTGCATTCGTCGTTCACTGTTTCTATTCCATCTATTCTACTTGTTTGAAAAAAACCTACTGTGGAGGAAAACTTTGATGATGATATACCTACCTATTGCTACTACGTTTGAACGAGAAAGAACAGTTAAGAGGCCTAACCATCATTTCACGGCCGGCCGAAATAGGTATTTGTCTCTCACTCACACAAACGCAGCACAGCCACGTGCTGAACAAGGAGAGTAGATTTGAACTCCCTCGGAATTAAAAACGTAAGCGACAAAATGACAAATTAGTTAAATTATGAATGAAAATTACATCAAAATCAAAAAATATTACTACAGTGGATCAAGGTTAGTAAGCTTTATGTTTTAAGAAAAAAATTATGTAGTAGCTCGGTTGCCTTATTAATTAAAAACCGTTTTAAGTTTTTTTAAGACCTAACTTTATGATTTTTTTAACATGTTAAAACTGTTTTGATTGTGTTTTCAATACTTCATCGGACGAGAAATATCTCCAAGATCAATATAATATTTTTGTCAGCAAGCGTAAACGCAATACTTTGGCTAGAAATCATTTAACGCAACATCAATAAAAATATAAAGGCCCCTTAAGCAACCTACCCGAAGAATGAATAATATAAATAATAAAAGTTCACGACGAATAGAGGACCGCCTCCTTTTGGAAGTCGGTTAAAAAAAAACTCCATTCAAAATTGCCGATTATTATGGTGCATTTTCCTATTGTGAATCATTCCAAGTGCAATGAAGCAGTTTAAATATGTAGAGCGGGACGATGCATAATCCCGCAGAAGAAGTTATCCGAATGTCTGCAAGTACCTACGCATCGTATAATACTCACAATACAATACACTTTATTGCACACTATATAAAACACATACAGAAACAACAAACAAAGAATATTAGTGTACATATAGGCGGCCTTATTGCTAAGTGGCAATCTCTTCCAGGCAACCTAGGTACAGGAAATGGTTAATGGAGCATAATACCAACCTCACTAACTATTAATCAAACTAAATTAAAAGCTTAGGTATGTTGCATTTCATTGTATGTACAGATTTTGATGGAGTTTGGTCTTACCATTTAAAAATGAAACTGAAACTAAGTTTTTTTGGGATTTCAACACTTCGGGTCGGGAGAGCCATAAGTATGTCTGAGTAAAAAGGTAAAGGAGCATTAAAAAAAAAAGACAAAAGAATTTTTGTTTCCTGAAAGAATTTCAAGTTTTTTTCTAAATGACTGACTGAACCAACTATTTATGCCAAGTTTAAAGTTTTCAGGTGCGCCTCGAGCTAAATGTAGAATGTTGACAGTCGAACGCTTAGCGCTTGTAGTGCAACGCTACTAAACACTGGATCAAAGCCAAAAGATAACTCGCACGCGCACGCGTGCTCACAGCGAACTGGGAACGATTCAGATAAGTGCGCACAAAATGACAAAATCTTGACTAAAATGGTCACTTGTCATTTTCTATCATGAGAGAACAGAAAGGGACGGCAATAATTTTAATTAAGATTTAGTTAAATCGTGTCCTCGCTAGATCGATAGCACTGGCTCGATTCAACGGCTCAATATTTAACAGTGACGTAAAGAGCATTTTCTGCGCCTTGTGCGAGCTTCTATAACTGCGCCCTTGTTTTTTTATAGATATTATACTTAGGTACCGAGAGCAATGCTATGTATACAGACAGGGCCTGATTAACCCTGTCCGGGACCCATAGGCAACTGCAATTTTCGGGCCCCATCCGCAACCAACTATCGTAGAATCAATACGACACCGTAGACGATGCGACATTTAACCAAATAAAGCCGAACGAAAACGTTACGCGAGCGCAGCGTACCATGAAAGTCAAAAAGATTATGCGAGCGAAACGAGCGCGACATTTTACGAAAGTCAAATCAATTCGCTATGCGAGCGAAGCGAGCGCGACATTTTACGTAAGTTAAATCAATTCGTTATGCGAGCGAAGCGAGCGCGACAATTTACGAAAGTTAATTCAATATTTTATGCGAGCGAAGCGATCGCGATACAATCACAAAAATTTAATGAATACGCGAGCGAAGCGAGCTCGACATTTCACGAAAAAATATACTGCCTTGACATCTTGTAGCCTAGAAGATATTTAACTAAAATAAAACCATTGATGAACTAATTATAATCCTGTCAAAACAAGAATCTATGGATAATAATCCTTTGAAATTTCTGAACTTGTTGTAAATGACAAAATTAAAAGTAGTTCTTTAACAGTGCCGTCCCTATCTGTTCACTCAAGACAGAAAATTACAGTTATGGTTTTAAATTAAATATTGTTCCATTGAATCGAGGCCAGTCCAGTGCTATCGATGTTATCTATAAATAAAGAAGAAGAATAAAGTGTGTTTGTTTTGAATCGGCACCACTGTCATCTCGGGAGCGGCTCGGTGCCGTAAAAACAGTTTCCCGCAAAACGATAGGGGTTGCTCATGCTCTGTTTTAACTGAACAAAATTCACAAAGAAATTCCTTTAGGAAATAAATAAAAAAAATCTGATCAACACCGGATGGACAGCGCAACGAAAACTGAAAGTGGTTGCTTATTTAGTCATCAGCAGGAATTTCTTTCAGGAAACGAAAAAATAATTTGCCTTTCCCATACATATTGTCTTCTTCAGTCGTGTGGCTATCGAGTCGATCGACCCGATATTATATTCAGAAATAAAAGCCGGAATTAATTAATCTTGACTTTATTTTAAGAACACAATGCACACGTATAAATAATGTCCGACCGAGATGGTGATTTTGTATGGAAAATTAAAAAAAAAAAACATTTCGTGAAAATTATTCAGTTTCATTGACTGAGGAATACCTTTGATTTTTCGATACGCTCGCTCCCTTACACCCAGTATACTATGTTTTGAGTGCCAATTTTGGTTTTTAGGCCGTTGCGCCCGTTGCGCTTACCTAAATTGTAACACTCTAAGGCTCGTATTTATAAAGCAATCTCAAGATTGAGAGCAATATTAAGTGTGGATTTGACAGACCGTTTTGTACTGAAATGACATTTCTGATACGAACTCAAACTCGATGTCACTCTTGAGAGCAGATTATAAATACGGGCCTAAAAGTCAGTTAATCAATCTTCTTTATTGGCCTTAACTTGAAGTCCGAGAAGAGGAGTAGGTAGTTGTTACATTTTACTAAGGTTTTAAATGGTAGAGTTGCCAAATAAATAGTATTCGATTTACAGCTTGCATAGACTGCTTTGGTAGTGCCTCTGCATGTTTTTTAAAGGGTTCCGGATTCGATTGCCGGTCAGGCAGGTATTTAAGGCGTATCCTGCCGGCGGATTAGTAAGTAGATTTCAAGATATGCAACCATCGCTCGTAAATCAGCGCGCGCTAAGATATATATATGGCGGCCACGCGTCAAAAATGTGCGACAACCGCACAACGTAGCTAATTCCATAAAAACTACGAGTCGGAAATATTTTTAAATGTTGCAATTTTAGACCATGCACGAATTCTTTAGATAAGATAGATTTTTTTTGTATTTTTTTCATTTATTCGTTTAGGAGGAATAAGATCTCAAAAACAACCATTTGCCGTATGTAATCCCCTTAAGGCCCACTTCTTCCAGTGTTCCCTGTCTCTGTCTTTTTCTTTACGTATAAGGAGTACAGAAAATAACCACACTTTCGCTCGCTTTGCGTTTTTATTTTATATAGAAAAAAATAAGTGCCAAATCATAAATCTATCCGTTAATATTCCTTTCAAACCTGATTAGTAAATGAACTGTTAAATTTTTATAAAAAAAGCGTTCCCCCAAGTCTCATAAACCTTAAAATACTCTCAAAATCGATGTGACTTCTGTTTTTTTTATCGAGTCAAATGTTAAATATTGTGTTTTTATCCATAAAAGTTACTAGATCAAACGTTTATCCGTACTATATATTTCTTTAGGATTTTATATATGATGATTTCTATGAAAACAACACGATATAGAAACATAAATTTCGAAGAATTGGATCTCAACGTTCTTTGTGTTTGTTTATCTAAGGTTTTGTTACATACAGGAGATCCTAGAACTATAAAAGCTCCATTATTTTATAAATTTTGCTATTATAGCAGTTCATTAATTTCCCGAATAATCACATCACGCGACTAATATAACTTGTCGCTACGAAAAATAGTTGCGGAACCAAAGTAAGAAAAGCGGTATAAATATATTTTCGCATACTGCACAATCAAAAATTAATCAGCAAAATATATAAACTGATCATTTGGATGCCAGCGTTTAAAAATAAGAAATAAATAAAAAAGTAAACATTTAAACCACAAACAAATTAATAACCAGTCCTCAGTCTAATAATAGTTAAATAAAATAGTTAAATTATGTACCTAAACATTTTACGCCAGCGATCAAAATAATAATTTTTTCGTAATAAAATCGTGTTAATGGGTAGCCTTAAAAAAAGTACATAATCATATCGTAATTAGAAATACAATTTTCAATAAAACTTACCCCCAATGGGCCATGGTGATGAAACAAGGAAATAATCCAGAACAAACTGCTAACCAAAGTCCCGATAGTCAATCAACACACGAACAGAGGCAGGGAAAAAAAACTGCGAACGATTCACATAACAAAGTTCAGTTCTTAAGCTTTTTTCAGCGTCTGAAAACTGAGGTGCCGTAGTGCCGAATGCGCGACCGCGGCGATTACCGGGCGGCCGGCCGACCGGCCCCCCGCCGCCTCCTCGCCCCGCCGCCGCGCTCACCATCGCCGCTTACACTGACAGATTCAAGGTCAGCTACAACTAGTGCAGCAGTGTAAACTAATGTGAAGGGTTATGCCCCCGCAGGCCCCCAGTCGCTGTCCCTGAAACGCAACCATCGCTGCTTAGACACTGCCGCAGCCAGGTAGCGTCCACCAGGCGCAGCAGTGTAAACAAACACGCGCGGGGTGAGGTGCGCGGGGGAGGGGGTGATGCAGAATCCTATATCAGCAGCCTGTTGCATCCCCCGGCTATTTGTCTAGATGCAGTCTAGACAACGTCACGTTTCCTCTCTCTCTGAAAATTACGACTATCGAATATTGCAGTCGCTAAGTAAATGTTATCTGTGGTATAACTTTTCTGAACTTTTCGCATCCAGATCTACGAGTTTTACGTCTGTGGCCGCGCGTCGCGTGTGCCAAAATCGCAGTAAATCTATTTTTTGTTTAAAATATACAATTTAAAAAGAAATCAGGACATATACCTACCTAGTAGAAAACCTCGAGGTTTAATAATATAGATATTTTTTCCGTTAGAACTGTTTTATTCTAGCCATAACAGGCCAACATTGTCACGAGGATCAAGATAAGGAGGCAACTTTGTAATTTTTTTCTATCGAGGAAAGTTTAAGTAAATGTGTTTCTAACACATACACTAATCATTGTGAATACTCAAGTGTCTTAAATATTAATTACATAACACTTTAGCAGGAACGAAACAACAATCTACGAAAATTTCGTAATTTCGTTTTCTCGCACGATGGCATCATAAGAAGCTTCTTGGTGAGCCTCTTTAGGTAAGCATACTTATTTTAAATTTAATATAATATAGACCTCGATTCACGCCGTCCAGTTACTAATTCTAATTCTTAGTAGCGCTGTCACTTTCTTATATTTGACATAAGAACAGGATAGCAAATAAAAACATGACTTTGACATTCCTAATCTGACATTAAATTGCTTAAATTTAACATTTGATTGCTTATTTAACATAAAATAAGGAACATGCTCTATGCTCGGTTAATTAGCTTAGAATGTGGCGTGGCGGCCAGAATCGAGGGCAAAAATTGCTATCGTCGTAATTCTACGAAAATAACGTAGCACATTGCTACGCGAGGAGAATCTGTCGTCGTAGCGATATCACCGTAGACGTAGACATTCCTTCCGTAGCGAGTTATTGCTGCCGATATTCGGTTGATCACCACACAAGTTTGGTTCTGTCACTTTCTAACATTTGAATAAAATGGAGACAGCAACACAACACCTGATTATAAACCTGTCAAACTGACGTTAAATAAGATGGCATGCTAGATGGTGTCGCCTTATTTTAGGCGTTATACGTCAATTTGACAGGTTTATAATCTGATATTATGTTGCTGTCTCTATTTTATTCATATGTTAGAAAGTGACAGAACCAAACTTAAATACGTGAAGGCGTGTGTGCAACCAAATCGGCAGCATTGTCATGTCATGTCGCTTAAGCGGATTTTTTTTATTTAAAATTATAACACGTGGTACAAAGTTTGAGGCGCATTTCAGATAATATTGTTTACTTAGGTAATACATTACTAAAATTTTAATACCTTACTTGAGTTAAAAAATCTCGAATTTGTCTGTTTCAAAGGTTGTGTACAAGAACGCCATCTATTATAAACTGGCTGAACTACCGCTTCCTGTAGGTGGCGTTGCTAGTTTTTACCGGCGGCAGTGTGCGTGTTGAGTTGATCACACGTTGAACAACACTTAAAAGTATGTGCATAAGTTGCGCCATCTTTTATATACTGGCTGAAGCACTACCATGTCAATATGACTGAGAATTATGTATCTGGTCCGTGGGTTCGTCACTAAACAGGGCTGAATCTGAGCTGGACGCTTTTATTGTTCCTCTGTAGATGGCGTGTGTAGTCTTTTTGGCACTTCTTCACGCTTATAGCTGTACATAACCATGGCTGTAACTAACAGAGCCTTCAAATAACTAGAACATCAACAGGTTATAACTAAAAAAAATAAAGAAATAATCGACATGCACGCACGATTTCCATTTTCGTTATTTGATTCATTTATTTTGTTTATTTTCCTCATAGGTGTAGTATAAAGCACTAAACTATGTACGTGTAGAGATCCTAAACTCATGTATATCATGATAGAACCACTCAGGCATGGAAGGTCCATTTACCGAAATGTCCACTATGGGCATTTAGTCCATCTCCCGGAAAGACCATTTCCCTGAATGTCCATTTCCTTAAATGTCCATTTCCTCTAACGTCCATTTCCTTGAATTGTTATTTCCCGGAAGGTCCATTCATACTCGTTGGTAATAAGTCAGGTTCTCGTCTCAGTGCACATGCACAATCAGTCTGTAGAAACTCCATAGTAAAAAAAATTGTGATGTTATGTATGAAAATGAATCCATCATTGGTACAGGATAGAAACCAACTTTTGAAAAAATTTAATCCCGATTTTAGTATGGAAGTGCCGCCTCTTAAACGTAGTGATTTGATATCATCTTTGTTTACAATGTGCTAACTCGGAAGGTTTATTTTATTTTTATTTATTGAAAAACCAGCAGCTCGACCCGGAGGACGTGGGTTTAATTCTTACAGGGAGAACACGAAGTTGACACTTGTCTAATTATCACTGTGAGATTTTCTTCAGTTCGGTTAGTTAAGGCAATGTAGACCGAATCCGCCTGATTGTCTGTCCAGTCCGGAAAAAAGATTCGTGCAATGTGACTTCACCCAGCGATTGGACCATGCAGTGTAGGGCACCCCTCAGGCGCGGAAGGTCCAATTACCTGAATGTCTACTCGGGGCATTTAGTCGTTTTCCCGGAAAGTCCATTTCCCTGAATGTTTATTTATCTGAAGGTCCATTTCCTTGAACGTCTACTTACGTCAGATTAGGAATGTCCAAGTCATGTGTTTATTATGATTCTTATGTGAAAGTTGAGAAAGTGACAGCGCTACTAAGCATTAGAATTAAAATTATGTTGCGAGAATTGACGCCCCTACCACACTATCAGTTTTGCACTACTGGTCAACCACAGATATTTGACTACGGAGTGGTAAACTTTAAAGATACATAATATAGGTTTCAACAGAACACAATTTTAAATCAGTTATTTATTTTTCATTCGTTTGAGTGCAATCGGGATTTGAAATTTACAAGGTGTTACCCAAATTAGAATTACTGTGAAAATATATTTTTTTTTTCTCAGTTTAAATTGCCACTAACTAGAAACGACTGTTGTTCAAGGTTTCAAAATATTTTTTTGTTTTAACTTAAAGCATCATAAATGTATTTTAACGTATAATTGAATAAAATAAATCAAACATATTCTTGTTCATTACATAGATTTTAATTCGATGAGTAAAAACCCAGGCCGATATTAAGTTTTTAAGGCTATTAAATTAAATATTAAGGTCTTTTGAGCCATACTAATTACACGAGTGGAGTTAAAAAACGCCATTTGGCATTTTTTATCTGATGGCCACTGGAAGGAATTTTTCAGTGCCTTTTCTCATTTTTGGCAGGTCTTTAAACTCACACTAGTTTCATGACTGGAGGAAAAAACACCTATAAATATTTTTTTATCTGATGACCACTGGGAGGAATTTTTCAGTTCCTTGACAAAATATACTTATTTTTGTCAGGTCTTTTGAACCACACCATTTTCATGAGTGGAGGAAAAAAATGCACTCTAACATGACCTTCCGTCGCTAGCGTTCAATATATCTGGATCCATTGGAGATTTTTATATACTTTCACAATGAAAAATGCTCGTTTTTATCATGTTTAGGTCCTGCTAGTGAAATGACAAATGGAGCTGGGTGCAACATACACCATGATACTTTCCGTGTATGATGTTTTTTTCTGTTTAAATGGAGCTACTTGATTTTAGAACTTTATAAATAAACCAGAAATAAAGAAATAATTATATGAATGGGTTTATGAAAAATTAACTTTGTTTCTGAATATCTACAATAAAAAAACCTAAAGATACATTTAAGGCCGTTTCTTTTCCAAGTCTGGTACAATAAAATCAATTCAATTTTAAAATATAAAAAAAAATATGGATATAATGCGCGGTTTAAGTTTTACGGATCCTGAAGACACGGTGGAAGCGTTCAAAATGCATGTCTACAGCGCATAGACGCAGTTGTGTGAAAAACTGCAATATTATACCGGGTGTAAGGGACAGCGTCCCGCAAACTGATAGGGGTTGCTCAGTCAACAATACGGAACACATATCACCAGGCTTTTTTTCAGGAAATGAAAAAAAATTTTTGCTTTTCCATACAAATTGTCTGATCGATGTGGTAATTTTGTATGAAAAAGCAAATTTTTTTTTCATTTTCTGAAAAAAAATCCTGGTGGTATTTGTTCAGTTTCATTGACAGAGCAACCCCTATAAGTTTGCGGGACGCTGTCCCTTACACCCCGTATATTCATAAAAAATACTTTAAAATTCAATTGATAAGTTACTTTTAAACTGTGTATTGTCACCGTGCAAAACTTTTAGTGTCCACGTCGTATTACAAGAGCGACTCTTATCATACTCTAATTGGGGTCTTCTGCATAAGTGTTGTCTGTTTTCAGATGTCACAATAGTCCCTGTTGACCAGTGCTACAAGAATATGGCGCTGATGTTTTTTATGACTCAAGTGGCAGGGGCGAAGTCTCTGGGTGTCCTCGACGAATGATCACGCGGTGCTAAAGTATAAAGAAAAATATTAAGTCTGGATTACTATTTAATTTACCTTTATAAGACCTAATAAAAATAACCTTTATGTTTTCTGAAGTGTAGAAATACACTGATTCACCTAAATTAGTATAATGACTGCAACATGCGATTACAGCGCATTGCCTGCAACATGGAATAGATGTGTAAGCACTGATTTAGTATTAAGAATATTGATTTGAATACTACACTTGTATTACGGCAGTTGACCAGTAAACATGTCAACATAACTATGTGAGTTTTATTACCATCGTCACCTCTAGAACCCCACAAGTCTCAGACTATCTTTGAGTTCTAAATGCTTGAATAGAGTTAAAATTTAGATGCAATATACAGTTATATGATTTTATACTGTGGGAGAAGTAGGTAAGTTTCGCAAGATTTAGAATTCCAATGTCCTATTCCAAGCCCTAACCTATCCTCCTGAGTTAAAGTGTTAAAGATCTAAGCATACAGACATACATACATACAGACAGCGGGAAGCGACTTTGTTTTATACTATGTAGTGATATGTAGTGATAGTGATGAAGTGAAGTGATAGTAATGAATGTGTATTGCTATAGTGACGGGTTGTCAGCCCATCGCCTAAAATTGCAAAACACTAAAACCCTCGAATCCCTTAGCTGGTTTTTACAGCATGCCCGGGAGGAGATGCAGCTAGCACACTATGTTTTTCTATCACTCCCAGTCCAGCATGGAAGTAAGTAAGTAAATTATTGTATAATGCAATAATAATAATGTCCATAAATCATTATACAGGGCGACTGGGCTGTGAAGGCGTTTAGTGAGGGTGGGGCTGATTGGGGACGGTTCGGGATTTTTCGTTCACTGTCGGGGACTTTCGGCCGCCAACTGAAGGCGTACATTGCTGCCCCAGGTGCTGGATTGGATTTAGAGATCCTTATTATCAATTTAATCGCAAATATTTGATATGAAAAAATTTCGACTGTTCCATATAAATATAAAGATATTTTATAGGATGTACTTTGAGAGCACGGAAATTAAAGGCCGAACTGTGTTTCTCTGAAATACAAGAGTTTTATTAACAATGTGAACTTAAACATTTTCCTATTACAAAATAAAACTATTAACATAACAATTACTTACCTGAGATACAAGAGAAACAACATTTCAAGCTAACATTTCAGGTATTTTATATTGAAAACGAAAATTATAAATCTTATTGAAATTATCTAATGAATTGTCAAATACAATTTATTTAATACATATCAAACATTAAAAAATGTACATGTCAATCTTAAAACTAACAAAAAAATTGACAAATTAATTCTCTCTGACAAATGTACAAATGTACCAGTAGTGAGATGAGAATACAATGAAAATATTTCTATAAATAATCTGTTTTGTATGCGAGTGAGGTGAGCGTCCGATGTTGTAAAGTAACACGTGAATCACAGGGAAAATGCATCGTGTTTCTATAAATAGCCACCAGCTGTGTACCTGATTGAGCTATTTCAGACGCCATTTTTGATTGTAGTACGCTACTCGTAACGTAAGCGAGCGTATTTTCCAGGAATCGCACGTGGCGGAACCACGTCGAGGGGCGGGGCAGGGTTGACGGGCTTCCCTTGCCGACCCGCAATGGAAACCAGGCGTGCTTTGGGATGCCAAGTTCATCTTTTCGGACGAAATTGACTGCTTTTTTCCCTTTATTGCCGATGGTACCCCGCCTTTTCGTCACCCCGAGTGAATATTGGGAATAAAAATTCCCGATGGTGACCCGGGGTGACGAATGGGAAAGCTTTTCCTATACTTTTGTTCCCGATTTTCACCCGGGGTAATGAACGGGAGGTTTTTTTCCCAGTCGTTCCCCTATCTAGTTCGGGAGCCAGTGTAACGTGGATTTTAATAAAAGATTTCCGTGTCTGATAAAATGTTTTATTCGTAGTATTTTTAAGGAGGTAGGAGTACAATAAAATTCACTTACTTTAATTCTCAAACGACCCTTGCACTTTAACTCAGGAGGATAGGTTAGGGCTTGGAATAGGACATTGGAATTCTAAATCTTGCGAAACTTACCTACTTCTCCCACAGTATAAAATCATATAACTGTATATTGCATCTAAATTTTAACTCTATTCAAGCATTTAGAACTCAAAGATAGTCTGAGACTTGTGGGGTTCTAGAGGTGACGATGGTAATAAAACTCACATAGTTATGTTGACATGTTTACTGGTCAACTGCCGTAATACAAGTGTAGTATTCAAATCAATATTCTTAATACTAAATCAGTGCTTACACATCTATTCCATGTTGCAGGCAATGCGCTGTAATCGCATGTTGCAGTCATTATACTAATTTAGGTGAATCAGTGTATTTCTACACTTCAGAAAACATAAAGGTTATTTTTATTAGGTCTTATAAAGGTAAATTAAATAGTAATCCAGACTTAATATTTTTCTTTATACTTTAGCACCGCGTGATCATTCGTCGAGGACACCCAGAGACTTCGCCCCTGCCACTTGAGTCATAAAAAACATCAGCGCCATATTCTTGTAGCACTGGTCAACAGGGACTATTGTGACATCTGAAAACAGACAACACTTATGCAGAAGACCCCAATTAGAGTATGATAAGAGTCGCTCTTGTAATACGACGTGGACACTAAAAGTTTTGCACGGTGACAATACACAGTTTAAAAGTAACTTATCAATTGAATTTTAAAGTATTTTTTATGAATATACGGGGTGTAAGGGACAGCGTCCCGCAAACTTATAGGGGTTGCTCTGTCAATGAAACTGAACAAATACCACCAGGATTTTTTTTCAGAAAATGAAAAAAAAAATTTGCTTTTTCATACAAAATTACCACATCGATCAGACAATTTGTATGGAAAAGCAAAAATTTTTTTTCATTTCCTGAAAAAAAGCCTGGTGATATGTGTTCCGTATTGTTGACTGAGCAACCCCTATCAGTTTGCGGGACGCTGTCCCTTACACCCGGTATAATATTGCAGTTTTTCACACAACTGCGTCTATGCGCTGTAGACATGCATTTTGAACGCTTCCACCGTGTCTTCAGGATCCGTAAAACTTAAACCGCGCATTATATCCATATTTTTTTTTATATTTTAAAATTGAATTGATTTTATTGTACCAGACTTGGAAAAGAAACGGCCTTAAATGTATCTTTAGGTTTTTTTATTGTAGATATTCAGAAACAAAGTTAATTTTTCATAAACCCATTCATATAATTATTTCTTTATTTCTGGTTTATTTATAAAGTTCTAAAATCAAGTAGCTCCATTTAAACAGAAAAAAACATCATACACGGAAAGTATCATGGTGTATGTTGCACCCAGCTCCATTTGTCATTTCACTAGCAGGACCTAAACATGATAAAAACGAGCATTTTTCATTGTGAAAGTATATAAAAATCTCCAATGGATCCAGATATATTGAACGCTAGCGACGGAAGGTCATGTTAGAGTGCATTTTTTTCCTCCACTCATGAAAATGGTGTGGTTCAAAAGACCTGACAAAAATAAGTATATTTTGTCAAGGAACTGAAAAATTCCTCCCCAGTGGTCATCAGATAAAAAAATATTTATAGGTGTTTTTTCCTCCAGTCATGAAACTAGTGTGAGTTTAAAGACCTGCCAAAAATGAGAAAAGGCACTGAAAAATTCCTTCCAGTGGCCATCAGATAAAAAATGCCAAATGGCGTTTTTTAACTCCACTCGTGTAATTAGTATGGCTCAAAAGACCTTAATATTTAATTTAATAGCCTTAAAAACTTAATATCGGCCTGGGTTTTTACTCATCGAATTAAAATCTATGTAATGAACAAGAATATGTTTGATTTATTTTATTCAATTATACGTTAAAATACATTTTTATGATGCTTTAAGTTAAAACAAAAAAATATTTTGAAACCTTGAACAACAGTCGTTTCTAGTTAGTGGCAATTTAAACTGAGAAAAAAAAAAATATATTTTCACAGTAATTCTAATTTGGGTAACACCTTGTAAATTTCAAATCCCGATTGCACTCAAACGAATGAAAAATAAATAACTGATTTAAAATTGTGTTCTGTTGAAACCTATATTATGTATCTTTAAAGTTTACCACTCCGTAGTCAAATATCTGTGGTTGACCAGTAGTGCAAAACTGATAGTGTGGTAGGGGCGTCAATTCTCGCAACATAATTTTAATTCTAATGCTTAGTAGCGCTGTCACTTTCTCAACTTTCACATAAGAATCATAATAAACACATGACTTGGACATTCCTAA
>JARACY010006182.1:0-18382 GCA_029255725.1 Scrobipalpa atriplicella
GCTAATAGGCGGCTTATAAACTCTGATATCAGGGTTCATTGAGTAGAGTAGTCGACTAGAAAAATCCACTGGATAAGAAAAAAGAAGAATGACCATCATGGTGGTTGAGCATGAAAATTGTAACATTTAGTAATGACAAAACGGTCAGGCACTGACAATACGGAGTGACTAGGGAAACAGACATTTTGTGGTCGTGAATGGTAACATAAAACAAATACTTAAATGTGTATGACCACAGATAATATAATACTATACTAGGAAAAATGTTATCAACATTATCAATGTAAACAACGTTGGTTGTATGATACAGAGAACACAGTGTTCTGAACAGTGGACACTGTCTTAGAGTAAGATTTTTTCTCAAAGAGAAATATGATTTAGGAAAAGCCATTTTCTTTTTATCAAATGCCTTAAAAGTTTTAAGTTAAAACAGGAAATCCATGTTTTTCATTGGTTTTCCGGAAAAGTAAATGGTTGCAACAGCATTTCCTCTTCCTCATAAAGGGTTCAAACCAATACTTTTATCAAAACGACGTCCCATAGATAAGATATGACTAGCGTTATTATTACTAGCAGTAAATCGATATCTTTTATCTTAATACCATGTTAATAACTAATTCCACTTTTACAATATCATGGCAACTATTACTATGGTTGGCTATCTTTAACATCTTATATAGAATAGCTCTGGAGCGATGGCACTTTTATTAATAGTCATGTTTATAAATTAGGTTAAAATAAGCCTCACGCGTATCCAAATGAAAAAAAAAATGACTCCACTGTTTCAGTTAAGTGTCGGCAAACTTTCCAATTTTCAGCCATTGTTTATAGGCTCATAGCACAGTATATATGCTCATAGTGTGTGGTATGAACTCCATAAACAAGTGCATGGATGGTGTATGGTGGTTGTTGTATGCAAACAGAGGCAAGTGGCAGGCGATTACGAGCACGGGTAATTGAAGAATGCAGATTGTAACGGCCACTTGAGACTTGATACTTTGGGAGAGGAGTGGAGTCGCATTTTATGAGTATTTTATTTATAAGGAGATGTAGAGTCGGTAGACACGATAAGCCAGTGGTCTCGGATAATATCGTAGATTTTAGTCGTTAAGCCATGTCAGAGGCCATTGCTAAGCATTGGCGGCTTGCAAACTTTGACAGCTGAATTGGTAAACTGGCAAAAACCCCAAAAACCAAACCTGGGATTGAGTCTGGTTTTCCATCGGGGTATCCTCGTTCTATCATCTAGATTAGGTAGGCTAGGCGACCCAAGAAAATCGGGAAAATAGGGAGATGATGATGGTTGATGATTTATAAAAAAAAAAACATATAGCACTACTACTCTACGTCTCTGTTCTCATAAAGAACATTGCTCCCAAACGCACGCGCCGCATTTTATAAAGCTTTGCCACTTGTGCGCAAGCGCAGGCAGGCGGTTTTAGCAACTCCACTAGGAACGCTATTAGTGTAATGAGTATCAATAAAAGGATTCAATGGCCTTTAATAAAGCATGCTAGTTATTGAGGTATTTTTTTTTTACTTAAATGAGTAGTTTTTGAATATTCCTTCGTATTGCAAAATAAAAAAAAAACATAAAAAGTAGTTAATTTAATTTGCTTAAACCTTACTCAAACCACCACCATTTTGACCGTACAACTCTACCATGTGTTCACATAATCCTTACAAAAAAGCTTTTATAACTTAAACAAAAATAAATAACGCTATAATCCTACTTAAACCTGTGTAGGTGGGGTGCATTTCTTAATTTGGCAACACCAGAAGAGACAGAACCATTTGGAGCAGCCTTTACTCTCCACCCACAAGGTAGCCAAAAAAACCTAAAGGTCGTTTTTGGTCAATCCGGGATTTTGGTCCCATTTGATATCTTGATATATGACCAGTGTGTGATTGATGATTTATTAGATAGGGTAGAGTGCTTTTGGATGTTATAATGATTTCGGAGCTTCAAAAATTATATCAACATTCCAAAACAATTCAAAAACAAATCAGTTAAATTAGTCAAATTCTTGTTATAAATTAGTTCAAGTTCATATATACTTCAATATGAGGTAAACTAAAATTTACTTATTGAGATATGTTCCTAAATACAAACACCTATTTAATCCTGATAAAATTAAACGAAACAATTTAAAATTGAATATTATTATTTTTTTTTAAATGGCTTCACATCTCGAATTTGAGACGTATTTTGCCAATGACGACGTATATTTGTACATAAATATAACAATGGGAGAGTCTATATTGAAAAAACGTGAGTCTAGGTATGTTTCTCCTTCGAGAGAAAGACATTAAAATTGAATAGTAAGAATGAGTAACTAATTATGAGTAGGACAACATATCAGCTGAAAGATCACTTAAATATGGCATCGATTTTTCGCCGATGTAAATAAAAACGCGACAGAAATTATCCTGCACTGCACATCGCGTGCGTCAGGCTATCCTGCCGGAGATGGGTTTGTAGGTTGTGTAGTATCGATCGAAAACTAATTCAGGACTCCACTAAAAGGCCTATAAATACGTGAAATCACTCGTATAAACTTTATACGTTGGCACAGAGGTTGGGTTGATTGTCATTGCACATTTTGCCATGTCTGACTACATTTGAGAGTCATTGTACTTATGTGGATGTTAGGGACGGCTTCCCACAAACTGATAGGGGTTGCTCGGTCAACGAAACTGAACAACTTTCATCAGGAAATTCTTACAAGAAGTGAAAAAAAAAGTGTTACTTAATTGCTGTTGTCTTGTCACCAAAGTTGCAGAATTACCGAAATTCTCTTTTGGCTTTTAAGTAAGTAAAATAAGTAATCAAATCACTAATCTTGTCGCCTGCTATTTACATTTTTTTACTAGCCTATAGATTTGGAAGGATTGATAGAGTTGCAAGCCAAACTTCCGCGTCCACTTTTTTTGGGATCATCACGACAGATGATTTAGTGAACGACGACTCATTCACAGGATAGCATCTGATGCTGATGGTACTATTATATATTCTGTGCTGATGGTCAGATATTTTCAGATGATACGCCTCTTCTCTGGTACATTACACTATTCAGTTCCGCGTAGTCAAACAACATGCAAGTCTTATATTGTACCGTTAATAACTAGGGTTGAAGTCTGATAGCCTAAACGGGAAGTACATACGTCCTCCTTTCATCCTTATCGGTGAATTATCAGAGCTTTTTAAAAGAGGATTAACCTCCTTTAAGGAGTCAACAGCCGTTGTTAGACATTTAAGATAAGAGACAGCATTTTTTTGGTTAAACTTAGCAATTTTTAATTTGATATATGGTTATAGTTACAACGTGCTGGCTACTTTTACACATACACACCCACACATACACAAATCACGCCTTTATCCCTAGTGGGGTAGGCAGAGCAAAAACGACCTAAACAAAAGTGGTTCCGCCACGTTTGACAAGTTTGAGGGTTATTACAGATGATTATGTATATTGCTATAGTGACAGGTTGTCAGTCCATCGCCTATAAATTGCAATATACTGAAACCCTCGAATCCCTTAGCTGGTTTTTACAGCATGCCCGGGAGGAGATGCAGCTGGCACAGTCTATGTTTTTCTATCGCTCCCAGTCCAGCATGGAAGAATGGACTTTTAAATACTTTATTATATTTTAGCCACTTATTTATTATATCCTTTTACTTTATTTACAAGGTATTTTGTTATTTATGGTTTTGGGTGACCAGGTGCTTCATCTTCGGCTCTAATCTTGTCTTCCAAATTGTTTTACATTCAGGGGCAACCATCGGCAGGCCAACCCTTCGTCTTAAGATTAAGTTTCTTCACACAAAAGAAAATGAAAAAGAAGAATGCAATGCATTCTTCATTCAGAACAATTTTAGAATTTTATCGTCGGTCAAAATTTAGATCCATAGGTAAGGGTTATTTAGATCTACCAAAAAATCCACCTAAAATTGTGAAATCTTCTTTAAAACCGCTACAGATGTTTACATGCACGAATTTTGGACTCTACTTCCTAATATGAATAAGCAAATACCTCCAACAAGTAAATATCTCAAAAAAAACTTACTGTTTACTCACTCTGATCAGCCGGTGAGTCAACAACGGTTTTCCAACGGTCGGGATTCGAACCTGGAACCTTGAACCCGTCTGCCGACTGTACGATAGTGACAATAACGTCATAGGTATGCGAAACTGGTGTCGTGAGAGCGTGTGTCTGGAGATTTTGTTATATTGTAAGAAAATCGAAGTTGTGACTTTTCAAAGATCCACAAAAACTAAAATTGCCTTCAAAACTTGTCAGACGTGGTGGAACGACCGTTTCTTTAGTCGTTAACGCTCTGCATACCCCATTCGGTATTAAGGTGTGATTATATAGTAGGTATGTAGGTATGTTTAACGTAAATAAAACTGTTATTTGAAATATAACATTTTCCTTAAGTAAGCAACAGTATTAAACATAAGTTCCTCAAATAGCTACTTAGACTTTCAACATAAATTCACAAAATGTTATTATAACAACAAACAAAATGCCTAATTGTTAAATATTTAATCTAAAATTGCATCATTCCAAAAACTAGGCCTACTATTATCGTTTTAACCCGTAATACCACATAATAGGTTTTCAATGGTATTGGTAGTCAATAAAGCAATGAGTATGTAGGCCATGGGGTCGTCGGGGCAACGGTTACAGGTTCTTCCTACTAACTCCATAAAATAAATATTCCGTTTTCGTACTACTTATTTGCGAATAGTTAAACATGTATTTACACAAACAAATACAAGTGTCAATTTAGGTAAAACCCGTTAAAATATTCTTTTACCTGCCTTTTTATCTTTACCTACTACCTAACTATGAAAGTCTAAAATTAGAGAATTCGGAAGCACTGGATAGCTGCTATGAAGCGTAGAAAAAAGGCAACATTAGCAGTGTATGTTATCAATTTATTGTGCGTCTATAATGATTTCTATAGTACTTATATAACGAACTCTGAAACGTCGAGTTTTTAAAATGAAATGTAATAGTATTTAACATTTTATTGTACCTACACAATAAATAAACAGAAGACACACACATTAAAGAAAAAGAAAAAAGTCCTGCTTATTTCTATAAATAAATCTCTACAGCAGACCTACGGAAGCGAGACTCAAATCTTCTGCGTTTTTTGCACTCACAGACCTCACTCACAGTGCTATTTTATTTCTAAAATATGAGAAACAAACAATTTTATACCCAAAATTCAATCCTGTCAGTGTTGATTTTTTGTCTTGTAGTTTCTCATATTTCAGAGGAATTATCCGTTAAAAATTGTTTTAATTTTATTGTTTCGTTGGGAATAACCCGTCGCGGTGTACTCTTGTTTGTGCTGTCGAGTGTCGCGCATTGACGACGACATTCGATTGATGTCTCCGCCTCGATCGTACGGTAACTGGGACATGGAACCTGGTGGCTTTATACTCTTTGGTTAGGACAATGCAAGCTAAATCATCTGATTGTCTGGCAAGGAAAAAGATGCTGAGATTCTGTGGTCACGTTAAGCCGTCGGTCCCGGTGGTTGTCTTTGATTATAAACTCTGACAGTCATTCATTGGGTCGTTGGTCGAATCTACAACCAACTCTTACATGCTGGACTGATAGTGATAAAAAGCAGATAGCATGTTCCTTTTGCGTTTCTATTTCTACCCAGGTATACCTACTCATAATAAGGAAATCAGTAGAAGAAAAGAAGTCGTCGATTTTTGTGTATTTCAAATTAGGAAGGGTCATTCAACCTATCACTAAAGCAATACACAGTTAAAACTTGCGGGAACGACCTTTTCATGAAGTCGTTGATGCTCTGCCCACCCCGAAAGGGATACCAGTGTTGGATTGTACCTACATAAATGCGTATACCTACGTAAGAACTAAGAAATATTTTTATTCAATCTAACAACTGAACCGGTCTGTGATTTCCTTTGTGAACTTGACTAATGTTTCCAATAATTTTCCTTCCGTAACCATCCTTTTCAATAATATTATTATACAAAATTATACACTATTCATATTCCCTCTATCTATACTATTCTTGAACTAACTGTGTAGCATTGCATTGCATTCTTCTTTTTCATTTTCTTTTGTGTGAAGAAACTTAATCTTAAGACGAAGGGTTGGCCTGCCGATGGTTGCCCCTGAATGTAAAACAATTTGGAAGACAAGATTAGAGCCGAAGATGAAGCACCTGGTCACCCAAAACCATAAATAACAAAATACCTTGTAAATAAAGTAAAAGGATATAATAAATAAGTGGCTAAAATATAATAAAGTATTTAAAAGTCCATTCTTCCATGCTGGACTGGGAGCGATAGAAAAACATAGACTGTGCCAGCTGCATCTCCTCCCGGGCATGCTGTAAAAACCAGCTAAGGGATTCGAGGGTTTCAGTATATTGCAATTTATAGGCGATGGACTGACAACCTGTCACTATAGCAATATACATAATCATCTGTAATAACCCTCAAAACTTGTCAAACGTGGCGGAACCACTTTTGTTTAGGTCGTTTTTGCTCTGCCTACCCCACTAGGGATAAAGGCGTGATTTGTGTATGTGTGGGTGTGTATGTGTAAAAGTAGCCAGCACGTTGTAACTATAACCATATATCAAATTAAAAATTGCTAAGTTTAACCAAAAAAATGCTGTCTCTTATCTTAAATGTCTAACAACGGCTGTTGACTCCTTAAAGGAGGTTAATCCTCTTTTAAAAAGCTCTGATAATTCACCGATAAGGATGAAAGGAGGACGTATGTACTTCCCGTTTAGGCTATCAGACTTCAACCCTAGTTATTAACGGTACAATATAAGACTTGCATGTTGTTTGACTACGCGGAACTGAATAGTGTAATGTACCAGAGAAGAGGCGTATCATCTGAAAATATCTGACCATCAGCACAGAATATATAATAGTACCATCAGCATCAGATGCTATCCTGTGAATGAGTCGTCGTTCACTAAATCATCTGTCGTGATGATCCCAAAAAAGTGGACGCGGAAGTTTGGCTTGCAACTCTATCAATCCTTCCAAATCTATAGGCTAGTAAAAAAAATGTAAATAGCAGGCGACAAGATTAGTGATTTGATTACTTATTTTACTTACTTAAAAGCCAAAAGAGAATTTCGGTAATTCTGCAACTTTGGTGACAAGACAACAGCAATTAAGTAACACTTTTTTTTTCACTTCTTGTAAGAATTTCCTGATGAAAGTTGTTCAGTTTCGTTGACCGAGCAACCCCTATCAGTTTGTGGGAAGCCGTCCCTAACATCCACATAAGTACAATGACTCTCAAATGTAGTCAGACATGGCAAAATGTGCAATGACAATCAACCCAACCTCTGTGCCAACGTATAAAGTTTATACGAGTGATTTCACGTATTTATAGGCCTTTTAGTGGAGTCCTGAATTAGTTTTCGATCGATACTACACAACCTACAAACCCATCTCCGGCAGGATAGCCTGACGCACGCGATGTGCAGTGCAGGATAATTTCTGTCGCGTTTTTATTTACATCGGCGAAAAATCGATGCCATATTTAAGTGATCTTTCAGCTGATATGTTGTCCTACTCATAATTAGTTACTCATTCTTACTATTCAATTTTAATGTCTTTCTCTCGAAGGAGAAACATACCTAGACTCACGTTTTTTCAATATAGACTCTCCCATTGTTATATTTATGTACAAATATACGTCGTCATTGGCAAAATACGTCTCAAATTCGAGATGTGAAGCCATTTAAAAAAAAATAATAATATTCAATTTTAAATTGTTTCGTTTAATTTTATCAGGATTAAATAGGTGTTTGTATTTAGGAACATATCTCAATAAGTAAATTTTAGTTTACCTCATATTGAAGTATATATGAACTTGAACTAATTTATAACAAGAATTTGACTAATTTAACTGATTTGTTTTTGAATTGTTTTGGAATGTTGATATAATTTTTGAAGCTCCGAAATCATTATAACATCCAAAAGCACTCTACCCTATCTAATAAATCATCAATCACACACTGGTCATATATCAAGATATCAAATGGGACCAAAATCCCGGATTGACCAAAAACGACCTTTAGGTTTTTTTGGCTACCTTGTGGGTGGAGAGTAAAGGCTGCTCCAAATGGTTCTGTCTCTTCTGGTGTTGCCAAATTAAGAAATGCACCCCACCTACACAGGTTTAAGTAGGATTATAGCGTTATTTATTTTTGTTTAAGTTATAAAAAGCTTTTTTTGTAAGGATTATGTGAACACATGGTAGAGTTGTACGGTCAAAATGGTGGTGGTTTGAGTAAGGTTTAAGCAAATTAAATTAACTACTTTTTATGTTTTTTTTTTATTTTGCAATACGAAGGAATATTCAAAAACTACTCATTTAAGTAAAAAAAAAATACCTCAATAACTAGCATGCTTTATTAAAGGCCATTGAATCCTTTTATTGATACTCATTACACTAATAGCGTTCCTAGTGGAGTTGCTAAAACCGCCTGCCTGCGCTTGCGCACAAGTGGCAAAGCTTTATAAAATGCGGCGCGTGCGTTTGGGAGCAATGTTCTTTATGAGAACAGAGACGTAGAGTAGTAGTGCTATATGTTTTTTTTTTTATAAATCATCAACCATCATCATCTCCCTATTTTCCCGATTTTCTTGGGGTCGGCCTAGCCTACCTAATCTAGATGATAGAACGAGGATACCCCGATGGAAAACCAGACTCAATCCCAGGTTTGGTTTTTGGGGTTTTTGCCAGTTTACCAATTCAGCTGTCAAAGTTTGCAAGCCGCCAATGCTTAGCAATGGCCTCTGACATGGCTTAACGACTAAAATCTACGATATTATCCGAGACCACTGGCTTATCGTGTCTACCGACTCTACATCTCCTTATAAATAAAATACTCATAAAATGCGACTCCACTCCTCTCCCAAAGTATCAAGTCTCAAGTGGCCGTTACAATCTGCATTCTTCAATTACCCGTGCTCGTAATCGCCTGCCACTTGCCTCTGTTTGCATACAACAACCACCATACACCATCCATGCACTTGTTTATGGAGTTCATACCACACACTATGAGCATATATACTGTGCTATGAGCCTATAAACAATGGCTGAAAATTGGAAAGTTTGCCGACACTTAACTGAAACAGTGGAGTCATTTTTTTTTTCATTTGGATACGCGTGAGGCTTATTTTAACCTAATTTATAAACATGACTATTAATAAAAGTGCCATCGCTCCAGAGCTATTCTATATAAGATGTTAAAGATAGCCAACCATAGTAATAGTTGCCATGATATTGTAAAAGTGGAATTAGTTATTAACATGGTATTAAGATAAAAGATATCGATTTACTGCTAGTAATAATAACGCTAGTCATATCTTATCTATGGGACGTCGTTTTGATAAAAGTATTGGTTTGAACCCTTTATGAGGAAGAGGAAATGCTGTTGCAACCATTTACTTTTCCGGAAAACCAATGAAAAACATGGATTTCCTGTTTTAACTTAAAACTTTTAAGGCATTTGATAAAAAGAAAATGGCTTTTCCTAAATCATATTTCTCTTTGAGAAAAAATCTTACTCTAAGACAGTGTCCACTGTTCAGAACACTGTGTTCTCTGTATCATACAACCAACGTTGTTTACATTGATAATGTTGATAACATTTTTCCTAGTATAGTATTATATTATCTGTGGTCATACACATTTAAGTATTTGTTTTATGTTACCATTCACGACCACAAAATGTCTGTTTCCCTAGTCACTCCGTATTGTCAGTGCCTGACCGTTTTGTCATTACTAAATGTTACAATTTTCATGCTCAACCACCATGATGGTCATTCTTCTTTTTTCTTATCCAGTGGATTTTTCTAGTCGACTACTCTACTCAATGAACCCTGATATCAGAGTTTATAAGCCGCCTAATAGCACAGCTAATAGGCTTCAGGCATGGTTTGTGTAATAATAACAACCACAGTCGAAGACAGCGCCCGGGACTACAAAGTCATAAATTGACAAATAACAAATTTGTGTTCCACCCGTGGTAGGAAGCATGACCCGCGGCCTCCGGATCGGGAGCCCATGGCTTAGACTACTAGACCACAGAGGCTGTTGAATACTGTCCCCTAGTAATTGACCGTTTTGTAATTTGGCTGTAAATGTTGCAATTTTCTTGCTCAACCACCGTGGTGCCTTATTTAATAAGCGCGTTGGATGGTTTTTTTACTACTTACTTCGCAATTTTAATGGACGATGTTATGGTTAACATTTGCAATGATTACGTCATTGCTAAATGCTACAATTTTTTAAAATATACGGGGTGTAAGGGACAGCGTCCCGCAAACAGGATTTTTTTTCAGGAAATGAAAAAAAAAAAATTTGCTTTTCCATACAAATTGTCGGATCGAGGCGGTCACTTTGTATGAAAAAGCAAATTTTTTTTTTTCATTTCCTGAAAAAAATTCCCGGTGATAGTTGTTCAGTTTGGTTGTCTGAGCAACCCCTATAAGTTTGCGGGACGCTGTCCCTTACACCCGGTATAAGATTTATTATTGAATATTTATGATCAGTCTATAGGTCTGTCTGTACAAACATACCAATATGGAGATTTCATGGGGATACAATGTAGACAGATATACCGTTATTACGTAAATAACAAAAAAAAAAACGCTTTTTTTTTTTGGAAAATTGGTTATAGCCATAATGCATGCACTCTTTGAAATAATAGGCTGTTACACTCTGTAGATATTTCTTTTAAATACTCACTGTCTGACCTAAATAAAGGTGATACTTAGTTAATTGACAATAATTTACCTATATTCGGGCTCTATTAGCGGACACTCCTACATTGTTTCTGCCTTTAATTACTTTTTGGCACGCTTTTTCATGTTTTATTAAAAAAGAGAGCCTTTCACCATACTACGAGTATGAATGAATTTGCTGAACCAACAGGTAAGGAAATATGTCTTTAAATTAAAGTAATAGCTAGCGCATTCCATCCCGCGGTTTCATATATAACATTGCGTAAATTTCTCTAAAAAACTGAATTTCTTGATCATTATGAGGATTTTCGTAAATCACCTTAAATTCTGTCTTGAATTTCCTTAAAATTACTTCTATTTAGGTACACATTTCTCAAATAAGGCGCCATTTACAGCCATTTAAGTTCACTTACGTAAAAGACAAGTAGGTACTTTTGCTTCAATTAATTTACGATGAGTGGGGAATCGATTCGCGTCCGTCTCGACTCGATTCGTGTCAATTCAGCGGAATTAGATAATGAGATCGAGATGAATCGCTGACAGACGAAGCTGACACTGATTCTGAATCAAGCACCAATCAAGAGACGAACGATATTGATTTAGAATTTGGCGATGCAAATAATTCGTTAAATTTTCTTTCATGAAAGAACAAAAAGTGACAAAAATAATTTTATGAAAAAGTTATTCTAAAAAGAAAACATTTTCATTTAAATCCGATAGGGATGGATGGATGGATGGATGGATCTACTCATGAAATTGTACATTCATTCATTTCCACAGGAATTAAAATGTACTAGATTTTAAAATGAAAAATATCAGAGAGAGTGTGGTGTCGCCCTCGCGATATTAGAATCGATAAAACATAGCACTTAATCACGATATTTAATAACTGAGGATATCGATTCAGTTATAATGTAATTACAATAGCACTCGCTTGACCGCTAATATAATAACTTAATATACAGACAAATGGAAACGTCCCACAACTCCATGTCAGCATAGCAATCCAGCAATATATCATAATTCGTCAGGTCTATACACCTACGTAAAGTAGGTACACCCTACGTGCATGCAAACATGGTCACTAGTGTTGCTAGTTAGTAATAATTTCTATTTTTTTATTCAACATTAATTTCTTCTATTACTCTTTTTTGTTATTTTATCTTGTTTAATATATCCTTCCATCGATCTCTATCTTTCGCTTCTCGTGGCCATAGCGGTTCTACGTCGTGCAGCTCATCTTCCCATCGCGCGCATGATCTTTCCACTCTGCGTGATCCGTCTCGAGGAGTTACTCATCTTATCCTTACTTATCTTACCTTATCTCATCTACCCATTGGTGTCCCACTGTTGGACAAAGGCCTCTATCCGGTCTCACCACGACTCAATCCTGTGCTTCTTCCGGCCAGTCCTCAAGGAAGACATCGAGTTCATCTCGCCATCGCCGTCTGGGCCGGTTACCATAACCATAAAAAATATGTAACTGGTTGTACGCTCTAAAACGCTGAAACCCTCGCATCACAGAAAGAAATTCAGCTAACTTATTAATTTCTATTTTGTTCTTACGCTCCCATCACAGCATGGATGACGCAGGTTCTTCAAATCATACCAGAGTTTGAATAACTTACTTTACTCAACACTAGTAATCATTTGTCCCAGTCCACCTTCGTACGCCCACCGTTACTGCATTTGTCGACACCGCTTTAAATTAATGCAGTTTATATGAGCGCAAGCGCATTTGCTTTGTTTACAATACCAAATTAAGTCAGCCTGTATTCCAAGTAGAACTCGTAAACTAGCTTTGATTCATACTGATTATATGGATGTGTAAAACTAGTATTATCTGTGGTAAAACTGGGATTTTATGCACCCATCCATATCCATTTTATATAAATATCCTGAGACGAATCTAATATGGATGAGTACACATAAGCCCTTAGGTGTAACGATGTGATATCAGAACAGGAACGAGACGAGATGCACTCATCTTAGGGCCATTTGAAGGCCTACCCATAAGAGATCAAGAATAATTTCATAAGGGCACAGTAAAAATTTGTTGATTAGGCTGATGACATGACAGCTTATATAAACTAGAACAGGTAGTATTTGAGACCTTTAGGCATTTTATGTTTTTGGCTATTCTTTACACCAACACAGTACACACATTATGATCAATATGAAAGAATGTGCATATATTTACCGGATCTTCGATCTGCCTACCACTTTGTGAAAAAAGGCGTGATTTTACCTATGTATGTATGTATGAAAGGAACTTACAAAGATAAATTATGTAGGTAATTATCGTTTTTAATAAACAATGACTAAGAATGGGATGGGAATATCGTAACAATGAGAATCTGAACTAAAAATCTACATGCATTGACTCCAATACATACAAATTGAATGGTGTGTTGAGATAACATTGTTTAGGATAATATTTATTATCTTTATCAGATACGGAATAAAGATTCGTGTTTTTTACGTAATATAACGGGAAGTTGATAGGTACGTACATTCACGCCTGTATCACTCACGGGGGAGGCAGAGCGTCAACGACCTCATTAAAGGGCTCCACGTCTGACAGGTTTTGTAGCCTTTGTACAAAATCCAGTAATTTCATTACAAAATCTCATCATCTTAGTGCCTTTATACATATAAAGTGAGAAGATTACAATTAAAAACAATATAAATATTATTTTTAAAATTTCTATTTAATATAATAGATATAACAGAGCTATAGATAAAAGACACCTAATTGCAAATCACGTATTTACAGCTTTCTACAACTTTCAAGTGCAAAAAAATTATCTTTCATACAAACAATAATATACAGACTTTCATACACATGAACTCTAACGCATAAACTAATAAAGTCTATAGTTGTTTGGTCAGCTTCCGCCTACGCAAGTGTTGTGTGTGACCATTTGCAAAGGCTGAGTCAGACCGCCTCCTTGTATGGGAGTGTGTGACGTCATCATCATCACTTTCGATCTTGTTACACTGTAATTACTTCGCGGCAAAAGTGTCTTTATGTTTAATATCCTTTGGAAAGGTTGAAAGAGTACAATTTAAGAGAGAAAGTTTTTTTTTTATGTAGGTAAATACTTGGAGAGAATGGAAGAGTGTTAAAGGTGTATATCTGCATAAATAACAATTGAGAAACCATTTCAGAGAAAGAAAATCGATATTTACATAAAACAGCGCCGGATATGTTCACCTTATTCTTTAGTTAGAGGTATATCGCAGCCTACATTCTCCTGTAAGTCTCTACCAAATAAGTAGGTACCTAATATATATCATCTTCATCTTGAACGTCTATCGACTTGCCAAGCTTGGCATGGTCAACATTCTCAACTTGGTCAAACTACACCATTATTTTTACTAAAATTTTCCTCAAATCTACAGACAAAATAACTGCATTAGTTCATGGTTCAACGATTCAGTCAAATTTCAATACTAAATTGAACTAGATAATGGCAACCTGCAGATAAAAAACTGATTTATTAAACACGGGTCAAAATTGGTAGCAATAAATAATTCAATGTAAAATTGATACTCGTTAAATTTGTCTCCATATGGAAATGTCCCTAAAAGGTGCCCGCAATCTAATTTAGGAACCTAATAGGCTATAACATAGAGCTAATAGGCGAATCAAATACATTAAAAAATGTTATAATGATAATTAAAATAACAGGCTAAATAAAGGCTAAATAACTTTTATACATATTTACCGTGATTATTTACCATGCTGGACTGGAGCGATAGAAAACATAGAATGTGCCAGCTGCATCTCCTCCCGGGTATGCTGTAAAAACCAGCTAAGGGATCTGAGGGTTTCAGTATATTGTAATTTAGGCGATGGGCTGACAACCTGTCACTACAGCAATATACAGATCTATCTTAATCAACCCTCAAAACTTGTCAGACGTGGCGGAACGACCTTTGTTTGGGACGTTGACGCTCTGCCTACCCCATTAGGGATAAAGGCGTGACTATATGTATGTATGTATTTATCATGATACATGACTTGGCCTAGTTTTAGTAGGTACACCACCGACAACAGTTCGGCTTTTAAATTATAATGACTCAACCTGCGGCTCTCTATAAAAATAGGTAAAAAATATCTTCATTCAAAATATACAACACATCGCTATTTAACATGCACTTATTATGCAACTTTAACCCGACAACAATTTAGTTCCGGACCGGGTCAAGTTAACCTAGGGTCGTCTGATTCATACAGGGTCTCATAAAACTTCACAAATTAAAACTAGACTTGATGTAGAACCCTACACAGCGTAGTCGGTGAGCTTTTGTAGCATTGGCTAATACTGGTTACGAAATATACATCGAATTTTCCTTGTATTTTGTAAACTTGCTTTAGTTTTACGAAACGTACCCCTGACATTGAAGACTCCACGTGTGCGTTGCTAGGCAACCAGGGTACATACAAACAACCCTAGTTTCATTCAGGTTTTGTAGTTGAAGAAGGGTGGATGTGTTGTATATTTTGAATGAAGATATTTTTTACCTATTTTTATAGAGAGCCGCAGGTTGAGTCATTATAATTTAAAAGCCGAACTGTTGTCGGTGGTGTACCTACTAAAACTAGGCCAAGTCATGTATCATGATAAATACATACATACATATAGTCACGCCTTTATCCCTAATGGGGTAGGCAGAGCGTCAACGTCCCAAACAAAGGTCGTTCCGCCACGTCTGACAAGTTTTGAGGGTTGATTAAGATAGATCTGTATATTGCTGTAGTGACAGGTTGTCAGCCCATCGCCTAAATTACAATATACTGAAACCCTCAGATCCCTTAGCTGGTTTTTACAGCATACCCGGGAGGAGATGCAGCTGGCACATTCTATGTTTTCTATCGCTCCCAGTCCAGCATGGTAAATAATCACGGTAAATATGTATAAAAGTTATTAGCCTTTATTTAGCCTGTTATTTTAATTATCATTATAACATTTTTAATGTATTTGATTCGCCTATTAGCTCTATGTTATAGCCTATTAGGTTCCTAAATTAGATTGCGGGCACCTTTTAGGGACATTTCCATATGGAGACAAATTTAACGAGTATCAATTTTACATTGAATTATTTATTGCTACCAATTTTGACCCGTGTTTAATAAATCAGTTTTTTATCTGCAGGTTGCCATTATCTAGTTCAATTTAGTATTGAAATTTGACTGAATCGTTGAACCATGAACTAATGCAGTTATTTTGTCTGTAGATTTGAGGAAAATTTTAGTAAAAATAATGGTGTAGTTTGACAAGTTGAGAATGTTGACCATGCCAAGCTTGGCAAGTCGATAGACGTTCAAGATGAAGATGATATATATTAGGTACCTACTTATTTGGTAGAGACTTACAGGAGAATGTAGGCTGCGATATACCTCTAACTAAAGAATAAGGTGAACATATCCGGCGCGTTTTATGTAAATATCGATTTTCTTTCTCTGAAATGGTTTCTCAATTGTTATTTATGCAGATATACACCTTTAACACTCTTCCATTCTCTCCAAGTATTTACCTACATAAAAAAAAAACTTTCTCTCTTAAATTGTACTCTTTCAACCTTCCAAAGGATATTAAACATAAAGACACTTTTGCCGCGAAGTAATTACAGTGTAACAAGATCGAAAGTGATGATGATGACGTCACACACTCCCATACAAGGAGGCGGTCTGACTCAGCCTTTGCAAATGGTCACACACAACACTTGCGTAGGCGGAAGCTGACCAACAACTATAGACTTTATTAGTTTATGCGTTAGAGTTCATGTGTATGAAAGTCTGTATATTATTGTTTGTATGAAAGATAATTTTTTTTGCACTTGAAAGTTGTAGAAAGCTGTAAATACGTGATTTGCAATTAGGTGTCTTTTATCTATAGCTCTGTTATATCTATTATATTAAATAGAAATTTTAAAAATAATATTTATATTGTTTTTAATTGTAATCTTCTCACTTTATATGTATAAAGGCACTAAGATGATGAGATTTTGTAATGAAATTACTGGATTTTGTACAAAGGCTACAAAACCTGTCAGACGTGGAGCCCTTTAATGAGGTCGTTGACGCTCTGCCTCCCCCGTGAGTGATACAGGCGTGAATGTACGTACCTATCAACTTCCCGTTATATTACGTAAAAAACACGAATCTTTATTCCGTATCTGATAAAGATAATAAATATTATCCTAAACAATGTTATCTCAACACACCATTCAATTTGTATGTATTGGAGTCAATGCATGTAGATTTTTAGTTCAGATTCTCATTGTTACGATATTCCCATCCCATTCTTAGTCATTGTTTATTAAAAACGATAATTACCTACATAATTTATCTTTGTAAGTTCCTTTCATACATACATACATAGGTAAAATCACGCCTTTTTTCACAAAGTGGTAGGCAGATCGAAGATCCGGTAAATATATGCACATTCTTTCATATTGATCATAATGTGTGTACTGTGTTGGTGTAAAGAATAGCCAAAAACATAAAATGTCTAAAGGTCTCAAATACTACCTGTTCTAGTTTATATAAGCTGTCATGTCATCAGCCTAATCAACAAATTTTTACTGTGCCCTTATGAAATTATTCTTGATCTCTTATGGGTAGGCCTTCAAATGGCCCTAAGATGAGTGCATCTCGTCTCGTTCCTGTTCTGATATCACATCGTTACACCTAAGGGCTTATGTGTACTCATCCATATTAGATTCGTCTCAGGATATTTATATAAAATGGATATGGATGGGTGCATAAATCCCAGTTTTACCACAGATAATACTAGTTTTACACATCCATATAATCAGTATGAATCAAAGCTAGTTTACGAGTTCTACTTGGAATACAGGCTGACTTAATTTGGTATTGTAAACAAAGCAAATGCGCTTGCGCTCATATAAACTGCATTAATTTAAAGCGGTGTCGACAAATGCAGTAACGGTGGGCGTACGAAGGTGGACTGGGACAAATGATTACTAGTGTTGAGTAAAGTAAGTTATTCAAACTCTGGTATGATTTGAAGAACCTGCGTCATCCATGCTGTGATGGGAGCGTAAGAACAAAATAGAAATTAATAAGTTAGCTGAATTTCTTTCTGTGATGCGAGGGTTTCAGCGTTTTAGAGCGTACAACCAGTTACATATTTTTTATGGTTATGGTAACCGGCCCAGACGGCGATGGCGAGATGAACTCGATGTCTTCCTTGAGGACTGGCCGGAAGAAGCACAGGATTGAGTCGTGGTGAGACCGGATAGAGGCCTTTGTCCAACAGTGGGACACCAATGGGTAGATGAGATAAGGTAAGATAAGTAAGGATAAGATGAGTAACTCCTCGAGACGGATCACGCAGAGTGGAAAGATCATGCGCGCGATGGAAGATGAGCTGCACGACGTAGAACCGCTATGGCCACGAGAAGCGAAAGATAGAGATCGATGGAAGGATATATTAAACAAGATAAAATAACAAAAAAGAGTAATAGAAGAAATTATGTTGAATAAAAAAATAGAAATTATTACTAACTAGCAACACTAGTGACCATGTAGCATAGCAAGTCCAGCAGTATATCATAATTCTTACGTAGGT
>JARACY010006183.1:0-18373 GCA_029255725.1 Scrobipalpa atriplicella
TTAGTCCAATTGATGACAGCAAAGAAAAGAAAACTGTAATAAAATCCCTCCTAGTATCACTGCCTCTGCCAAACTCAGGAGTCTTGCATCACAAGACCAACTTACAGAAGCAGAAGTCAATGGATACAGAGAGCGTAGACTCCATGCACCAAGAACTATGTTTCTTCAAACCTATTGAGAAAACTTCTCCTAGGTATATTTTTTTAATACAGTCAATTCTAGCAGAATACAAAATAATTTACTTGCATAGAGATAAATATTGCTTATTAGAGCATAATAATTATCCTTCTAGTTGTCCATCCACAAACATATACTGTCCGCACACAGGTAACAAAGTTGCCTATGAGCGCAAAGTGCAAGAAACAAATAATTGTACTAAACTTCTAATTGTGATGTTGCTGTATTGTGATTTTCAGTCTAAAAACGAACCGCAAGCTGCCAGTCCGCGTGCCGAGCGTCCGCGCCGAGATTAATCCGGTGCCGCCGCCCTCGCCGTCCTCTTCCGAGCTGACCCGCGCGCAGTTCCTCAACAGCCTCTGCAGACTACGACATCTGTCGCTGGCCGACAACATGCCATCTGCTTTTGTCATAGCACTCAATAATCTTAAGATTTTGAAGGTATTATAAACTATGCTATTAGCTCTTCGAACAGCGCCGCGTTGTCATCTGCGGCCTGCGGCTTAATTAATTTTTTCCCTGTATTGTAACATAGTTATGTCTAATGCATACATATTATTACTTTTGCCAACAGAATAACATCCGGTGTAATGTGAATGCAAGACAAGGAACTAAGAGCCATGAAAGTGATGATATTTTAACAAAGCCTGACAAAAAAGTTGCTCATATCAAGAAAAACCCACGTGTTCCTAATAATACTAAAAATAATTCCAAAGCAACTTTGAGACGCACCAGATCTATGGGTAGTATTGTGAAAGATGAAAATGAGACAACGCCTAAAAAGGCAAAAAGAGTGGAAAGGAAAGCCATATCGGATCGAAAACCGCACCTGAGAAGTGATTCTAAGAAGATAAATTCCAAGAAAGAACTCGACAGTCCTCCACCTACTTCAAAAATTATAAACGATAATAAAGTCCAATTAGCTGTAAAGAATTTATCTAGTCCTCTTAAGAACTGTGACGTTGAGCAGATTTTACAGGAGCAACTTAGAATCGAAAAAATTATAGAACAGGAGAAAAAGGATCTCGAATACGCTCAAAAGATGGACGCCGAGTGGAACGGGCGCCGGCAGCTGCGGCGCGCGCCCGCCAAGCGGCAGGTCACGCTCAACTACGCGCTCAGGCCCGCCAAAAAGATGAAAGTCTAATTATTAAATATTTTTTACCTAATGGGCTCAATTCTGAAATTCTGTAGAGCTTAATTTAACTAGCCCCTCGACGGTTAAGTATTAACGGGCATCTACATTTTAATGATTACTTTTGTTAACTTGGTTGGTTGATTCACGAGATGGACAAGGATTAATCTCGAATAACTGCCACCTTTAAGATAGCAGCTATTCTAAATAATACATTAAATCAAATCACTGCAATTTTTTCGACAGAAAAAAGCATTTTACATAAATAAAACCAACAGCCACCTTAAAGTCATAGTAGAAAGAGTGTTAAAGTAGATGGCAGTACCTACTTGGTACTTAACCATCGCCCTGACACTATTTAAATCTTGTCCTCATTCAGTTGAATGAGGACAAGATTTAAATAGCTTTGGCTCAATTATTTTATTTGCATGCATTTTGCATATTTCCCAAATTATGGAATAGTGTTGTCATGTCCTCCTGTTTTTTTTTTCTTATTTTATGAAACTGGAAATGACAGGTCTAATTTAATTTGGCTTTAGATAGTGGCAAACAGAATTGAGCTCAATGTACATTATTGATAGTAATTTTAGTTGCACCATTTTACCATATAATGGTTTCTCAAAATGATTTCATACTCTATAAGGACTGACAATTTAAATGGAATGTAGAGTATATGATACTTAACTTACCTACTTTAACTAATGACTTATGTGATTATGATTAGGGAATTTAATTAATTACACAGCATCTTCTTGTAAGTCTATCCATACAAATAAAAATAAATAATTCGACAAAAAAAAACGTTATAGTACCTACATATTTGGAGAACGAACTAGTTTCAAAGTAATAAATTATTGTAACATCCACCTTATTGCAATCTTTGAAAAATATTACCTACCTAACCTATTCATTTTAAGTACTGACCAGCTATACTGTAATGATAGCAAAATCCTTTGGTTTGTATTTTACGTACGAATTTTATATTTCGAATGATAAAAATATGTTTTGTGGAAGCTGTAGGTATACCGCTTCCCGCAAACTGATAGCGGTTGCTCCGTCAACGAAACTGAACAACTTTCACCAGGAAATTCTTTTAGGAAATAAAAAGAAAAAATGGCTTTTCCATACAAATCGTCTGATCGAGGTGGACATTTTGTATGGAAAGACAAAAAAATATTTAAATTCTTGCCGTAAGTTGTTCAGTTTCGTTGACTGAGCAACCCCTATCAGTTTGCGGGAAGCTGTCCCTTACAACCCGTACATTCGTGGGATAACTGAACATGACCACCTTATTAGTTACGGCAACTCTTTTATACAAAATGTTATTGTTAAAATTGTTTATCTACTTCATTTGGAAAAACAAATGTGTTAGGTTAGATACCTACTAATTTAGTCAAAGCATATTTGTAGAAGAAACCTAACAGTCTGTATTAAATGGGCAACTACATTGTTCATTAATAAATCTAACGAGATATTAATATTACGATAAGCATTAAACTACTGACATTAATTAATAATTGGCAGAAGGGCTTGATCTCAATAATTAATAAAACTTTTGATAGTTGCTACTATAGGTGAAGGAAGATGTACATTTCGTAGGGTGAATTGATAGCTCGATTTTATGCGAAAATCCTAGGAATGTACAATTAGACAATGGTGAAAACATTTCTCAATGTTACTGGAAAAAGATAGGTCCTTTGCGAAAAAACGTATCATTCATTGCAGTAAGATTTTAAAACGAAACATTAATGAGAATGCTGATTAGACGGTGAGCACGCCCAAAACAAGATCTCCTCGGATTTGTTGTTGTTATAAACTTGTAAATCAAATCAGAACAAAATTAAGTCAGTAAGCAAAATTTTTGCTAAGGATATAATTTTGCCACTCAATGATAAAGATAAAATTTTGCCAATCAGTGATATGATAAGGATAATAATTGTTACTAAAAAGACTCGTTATTTCGCATAGAAACTATATTTTCCAGTAAGATTAAGGAACTTTTTCGTTTCGCAGTAAGTATCCCTAGGATTTTAGCAAAAATTCGATTAATCGAATCATCCTAACCCGTCAAGACTTCTCAAACTTTGGCATGCAGTAAATGCAACAATGAAGCGCATAAAGATCGGGTTTGTGGTCTTTTTGTAATATTAAAACATTGTCTTTATCCAGTGTTACATGCCAGGTTACAAGCTTTTTAAAAATATACAAGTTTCAGATAGAACAGTTTGATCCAAGTGTAACAAAATTTTTTATTAGAGAAATAATCTATGCATGAAGTATTTCAATAACATTTATTATAACTTGTTGGGAGGTATATTTTTATGCAAGCATTTCCTGTGATAAGCCACAATACAAAGAATTTGTTGATTGTAGCCTTTCTTACTGCTACTGCCTGTGGTAAAAATATTTTTGTTGTGATATGATAATTCATGTAGCAAGTTCCATGTTCCATTGTGTGTAAATAAAACGATTGTACTATTCAATAAAATATTGTATTTTCATTTAAACAACCACATATACATAATAATCTCAGTATCACTGTTTTTCATCCAGTATCATCATGAAAATCAGCTAAGGGAATCGAGGGTTTCAGTGGCAATTTAGAGATGGGCTGACAACCCATCACTATACATAATCATCATCTGTATTAGCCCTCAAATCTTGTCAGACGTATGTGGCGGAACAACCTATGTGTAGGTCGTTTTTGCTCTGCCTACCCCATTAGGGATAAAGGCGTGATTTTATGTATGTATGTATCATCATTTCCTTCCTGTAACAAAAAACAATGCTTAAAAATAATTCCTTTTTATTTCTTATCTAGATATAAGTTTAAAAAGTGAAATTAATACCTTCTTGTATCTCAATTCTGTCCCAAAATTCTTATTCTTTATATTTATATCTTCAACTGTAAGTTCCATCACATTTCTTTTGATTCTGGAAAAATTAACATAAATATTATAAAAATAGAACTGAAGTCAAATGAAAACTTATAAATTTGATATAATATAAAAAGAAAACCTTTTAATACAATCTTGAAACAGCCAAGAACATTCTGTGTCAGACCACTGAGTCAATCAGCATTCTTGATAGCCCTTTTATCCATTTCACAAGCTACTGCACAAAAAGGACAAATAAATTTGTTTCAAACATAAAAATATCAAACACAAACCTCACCAGCACCAAAACACTCACCACTTGATGCAGCTACTCAACGAACTTCTGTGTTCACTCCATCTTGCCACTAGATGGTATGCAGCAGCATGTCTTCCATGTCTCACACAATCTTACGAAAACCTGTTATTTCTTCATCATTTTAAATCTCACCCTCTAAACAAAAAATCATTCACTCCTATTCCTTATTGAATTTTCTATTATAGTTCAGATTATTACATTGAACAGTCATACTTTCTAGAAGCAAGTATCACCCTTACAGAATTGTCATAATTAAAACATCCATCTCAGATTATTTTACATACTTGTTTATTGTAAAGCCCTCATCACTCCACATCACAAAAATACACTCAGAGCTCTAGTCATCTTACATCTAGTACAATCTTCATTTAGCCCCTTATACATTCAAAAGTTACTTCTTGGTAATGTAACATTACCCCAAAATAATTGCTATAAAAATATGTAATGTGAATCAATATACTTTTTAAATTCTTTAGTAACTTAAAACTTAAATTCAATTCTATGAAGCAAGTTATCTGAATTTATGATATGAGACTTCATTTAGAATGATTTTGAATCACATTACATGACAACATAACAATACTAATGTGTAAAACTAACTTAATCTATGTTACCATACTGGACTCTTGTAGTAGGTAGCTCCTGCTCACCTCAAGTCTGGGTCTTGTTATTCCAAGATCCAGATGGTCCTGAACCATTCCCTCCCCAGTTCTGACCTTGACCATTATTTGACCAGTTTCCTGGTTGCTGCTGGTTCCAGTTACCACCTCCTTTCGGACCACCCCAACCCTGATTACCACCACTACCACCACTGTTTCCTTGGTTCCATGACTGAGGAGGACCGTTTTGGTTCCAGTTTTGATTGTTCCTGCCGGAATTTCCTTGTGGAGGTCCACCTTGCCAATTTTGACCACCACCTCCATTGTTTGGTCCACCTAAAAATCCTCCCCAACCAGCTTGATTCAATGCAGCAGCCACAAGACTAATTGGCAGGTTAAAGTTAGCTGGTGGTCCACCATTGGGATTAATACCCAGGTTTTGCATGTTCAAAGTGTCTATATTATTGCTTCCACCGTTGCCGTTTTGACCAGAAGAGCTTGGAGGTCCGGGCCTGTTTCCTCCTTCCCAGGCTGGTACATACGAACATGAATCATCTTTCCAATTAGGATTAGACTTGCTTTTAATCTTTGGTGCAGCACTGGAAACTGATACAGATGCTCCTTTGATCACATGATCTTCTCCACACAAACTTTGTGCTACTTCTGGGTCCAAAAATGTCACAAAACCAAAAGCTCGGAAGGGTCGTGGTACAAATACATCAGTGACTTCTCCAAACTTTGAAAAGTAATCTCTGAGGTCATCAGCAGTCATATCTTCAGTACATCTGCCAACAAATACTTTGCACGGCATCTGTGGGACTAATCCTTCCTTGGAGTTAGGGATGCGCACATCCACCCATCGACCATCAATATTGTGTCGCTGTGCAAGTGCTCTCATCTGTGAAGCATAGGTGGCAAAACGAATGAATCCAAATCCCTTGAATGATCCATTTTTGTCTCTCTTCAACTGTACCATAACAACTTCGCCAAATTGTTCAAAATACTCCCGGATAGATTCCTCTGTTGTCTTCCATGGCAGGCCGAGACAAATGAGATCCGAGCAAGCAAGTTTCTTTTCCAAGCGTTTTGTTTTAGCTGCTGAATTCTCGGGAGATACGTCCTCCATCTTGCGCTTGTTTTCTTTAGGAAATACGCAGATATAAAGATGCTTACCCCAACCGCCATCGCCGGGCGAGTGCAGTTTGCCATCGCTTAGTCGTATGCCACGAATTGATTTGGTTTCAGGGTGCCGGTATTTGAGTCCGCAGGCGCCGGGAAATTGTGCTACGAGTGTCGAAAGCAGGAGGGTGCCATCCATCTCACAAGGTATCTCCACAGCGTTAGAATCATCTTCATCTTCACTGACCTTTATATATTCAAAGAGATCCATATTTTTGTCTGAATTCATGACAGGCGTTTAGAATACTTAGAATGTGATCTTCTTTTGATTTTCCGAAAACAAAATGGCTAAAGAAAGAGCGGCCTCGTCGCTTCCATTTTCCATTCCACGCCACGCTTTTGACATTGACATTGACAGTGACAGTTTTGATTTGATTGATATTTTTTTTTTTAAGAGTCTTGGCGTGGAAACAAGTCCGGTTGATCAATGCGCATGGCAAATTCTGCCTGACGCAAGTTGAAAGCGCATGTTGGCGCCAAATTCAATTTTTTAATGATTGCATTGCACCATTTGCACCACGATTGCACGCACGCACATCATGCTCGGATTGGAGAGATAAGTTCTTCTCATCAAATAGGTTTTTGGTTTTTGAGTCGGCGGACGACCCTATGAACCCTGATGTCAGAGTTTTTCTCTTCTCTACTACTCTAATCTGACAACAACGACTATCAAAGACAGAGACCGGGACCGACGGCTTAACTTAACGTACCCTCCGAAACACGGAATCTGTTTTTTTTCTTCAGATAAGCAGGTGATTAACCTTATCTAATCAAACTAGGAAAAATCATTATTTATATTAACTGATCAACCCCTAATTACCCTATGCCTAAGAACATCATTTTCTACAAGATTAGTTTGAAAAACTTGTAGGTAGTTGACTAGTTTGAGAAACTTGTAGTTTTATGTCATTCGTTAAGCACCTATAACATCGAATTTAGCTAATGGGCTAGCTAGCCAGTTTTACGCAAATAAATTCTTCCAATGGCATCCGCTTGATTATGAGCGCCAAAATGTCACAAGATAAACTTTCAATCTCGCCATACAGTGGACACGACCGGTTTCGCTGGTCAAACCACTTGGGCTGCGGTTACCTCACCTTCTAATAACATGAGAGGACATTTTGTGGACATAATAATATTTGAAATACAATCGGTGGCATAAAAAATGCATATAATAAAACAAGCACTAAAAAAGAATAGGTATACTGTTCAGGCTTTCAGTTACGAAATCGATAGGCAACTACTATATTTGGAACGTAAAGGTCAAAGACCAGTTTTGCAATGATTGTGGTGAACAAAGGCTCGGGCACGCTCGGGCTGGAAGGTTCGGAGGCGAAGCGACCGGGCGGCGGCGGCGGCGTGTCCCCTTCACCGATGCCTTGCTTGCTTGCCCGGTCTCGGGTGCAGGAAGCGCGTACTCCAAGGCAAACGTGCCACCCGCAATTTTCCTGTCACAATTTACTTCTACATTCTTTCTATAATTGAATCTCTTGACGACACAATTCTTTATCATCAGGTAACAAATAAAGTATACCCTGTTTCGCCTTCGGCTATAGCAACCAGTTGTATCAAGCAACACAGAAGAGTAAAATAGGTGCAAAGGATCTATGTGTACTAAACATATTAGAGCAGTCACAGGACAAACGGACCCTCACCTCATTTAGGCTCTAGCAGCTAGCATGTCATATGGTTAACCTAGTTATTTATATACCATGTTACGATGCGCCAGAGTTATCAATTAAATCGTGTCAGAATCAGAAGGTCTTGAACCTGTCAGTCATAGACGCAGCGCAGGTACGATACGAGGATTAAACGTTCTTGATTTGAGAAATAAGGGATATACTTTTCACATAAATACGAGTCCACTCGACTTGACCATACACTTGCTATCGTTTATTATTCTTGCAGCGTCGGACTTTAAGGAATTTCGCCGCCGCCGCCGCCGTAACTGCACGAGGCAGCAAAGCGTTCAGGCCACTGACACTTATTTTATACAACGCATTTCCTTTGTATTAACCAGTAACCTGCACATATCTATTTATATAAAGACGGAAAAAATAAAATCAAGGGGTTCGATGAGGTAGGTAGCGCCACCACAAGTAATATATGTCTGAATTCTGGAATAGAAAGATTTTCATGAATAAGTATGCTGCAAAATAGCATACCTAGTGCCACCGCAAACGATGAAGTTTTTACAAAAGTGTGAAATTGTTTCAAAAAATTGTAGATTTCTAAGAAAACTTCAATCGTTTGAGGCGGAATGGACTTTTGCAGCAGTACATTACGATTTTCTAAGTAAAAAGTAAGTTTAAGTTAAGTTTTCGATAAGTTTTCTTAGAAATCTACAATCTATTTAATATAAGCAATAAGCTTTGAATGTTTTTTGTTATTTTTTTTATCATCTTTATTATGTGGGTAATTTAACTACCTACCTAAAGTGTAGTAATTAACAAAAAAGTAAATTTTCAACAATTTATAATGACGAAACTCCCATACAAAAGACATCAACGCGCGTAAATGTTTGGGGGCCTAAAAAATCGCTAGATTTTTTAAATATGTATAATTTTTATTTTTTATCGTGTTTAATACTTAATTTGGGTGCCAACCAAAGTGAAGTAATAAACAATCAAAATTTTCAATAATTTGATATTATGTATTGATATTTAATATTTAAGTAGGTATGCGAAACTCCTATACAAAAGACATCAACGCACGCGAATGTTAAGAATCCGCTAGGATTTTATTTTATTTTGTATTATTATTTGTTTCATGATTAATTTTACTACCAACCAAAGGGAAGTCAAAAAAACATTCTTTAACAATTTTGATATTGACGAAACTCGATACAAAAGACATCAACGCACGCTAATGTTTTGGGGTTTAATCCGCATTTTGTTTCTAGAACTTTGCTGTAGTAAAACCTGCCAACTTTTACTCGCTTTCGATTTCGACACGCGCTCTCCTATTTCATGGCGAAGTATGTAGGTACATAAATATAGTAAATATGTTACCTCTATAGGACCATTTTGTCGACTTCCAATGTCGACTTCCCATTCCCAAAAAGTTGAGTTTCCTAAAATGTTGAGGTCAGTGGTATCATTCATTTAGGACAACAACATAATCATCACTTAACTAAAGAATTGGAGAGAAGATGTAGGAATATATCACATTTTTTCGGAGTACTAACGCATAAGCTAGACGTTAGATAAATAATAAGATACTCAATTCCTATGGGAAAACTCAAGTAGGCGCGTTTATCAGACAGCTAGCATGTGTAATACCTGTACTGTATCTAACAAAGAAAATACCTGAGCTTGCGGTATTAATCTTTCTGACGCAACGCAGTCGCAAGAAGTGATCAATTACCTAGCATTTTACAAGTTGTTGTAACCATGAGGTAGGTAAGTAGGTTTGCGTCGAGTTCATGCAAAATAAACCTAGTGGCTTGACGAGGCATTTAGGTAGTATTTAGTAAGTCTGTACCCGATGCGACGGGTCACGGAAGAGCTCCTTGGAATGCGGAAAAATTTTGAACGCTATTTTAACGCAAAGCGATGCATAAATAACAAAAGAAAGGATATTCTGAGCAAACATGTTGTAATGTAACGGTGTAAAAAGGACTAAGTTGATGTTTAGGTCGGTAACCTCTGTATAAAGTTAGGTAGGAATGTAAATGCAATACATAAATGCATTCATAAAATCACGCATTTATCCCTATTGGGGTAGGCAGAGTAAAAGAGAATGTTGAAAATGAGAATGTTATTGTATAAAAACTGCGAAACGGTAAAATAATCAGCAATCTACCATGGAGTAATACGTATAATTAAGTATGGTAAAAATTATGTTTATTTTTAAAAAACGAATGGAGTACCTAGGTATAGCAGCCATTTCTTTGCAGGAAAAACCCTATGTCTAAAACTCTATGTCTAATTCTTGGAGCATCATGAAATCCATTTTCGCAAAATCATATGAACGATATTCAATGCAGATCTTAAGTACTCGTAGCGTAGATGCATTGCAGTAGGTACCTAACCCACCTAAGATCATAGCATACGATTGTTCACACTGGGACTGAAGTTGAAATAGTACTTAAGTAATATCCTCTGCACAAATGTACGATGGTGGTTTATTAGGTGCGTGCGCGCAGGTCGGCCTGTGACCGTCTGTGACCGAGAAGCAAGGCGCCGGCGCCTGAGCAGCATTGAGGTAAATGTACTACGCACCCGAGCAGTCATCGCGACTACGACGCGACGCGACCCCCCGACTCTAAATTAGCCGACACACCCACCACTCTCGGCAATGCACGCACCATCATCATTATCTTTGAAATCAAATCCATTTGATGCACCACTCTGTGCGTGCATCGTCGTCATGTCATGATTGGATCACTCTCCCTCAGCCACTGTGCCTAGTAGAATAAAACATTAGGTTGCTTTCCATCTACCCTATGAAATATTTTGAAAAATATGATTGTGTACTTAGAAGGTGCGCTTTTCCAGTATCACGTAACCTACTTATATCAGTGGACACCAAAAGTATACACGTCTTTATCAGGAGCACTTTACTACGTCGAAAGGTAATTCGATAATATCCATAAATTACCCAACCCAACCCAGTATGAAAGGCATAGGCAAAACACAATATTCTCGTAATTCAAACACAACATAATTAGCAAGTACATGTTGTGGTGTATTAATTTCTATCTATGCAGCGTTGCAGGCGCAGGCGCCCCGCTGCTGTAGACAACACGAGCGCCTCTCTCCATTTCACAACACGACCCACTTGACGGCCACATACAAATACGCACCACACTACTCGGACTGTAATCGGAGGACACTGAGGGACAGTTCAACAATGTTTCAGACACGCTGGATTGGGTGCGTTAAAAAATCACAAGTGTTACAGGTGTTTCTCTTTCCGAACAAATTGTCAAAACCAATAGGTGGACGGACGTACCCGTAATCAGTGTGTGTATTGGTGATGAGGCGATGGGATGCTACTGCTAGCTAGCATTATCTGAAATGCTCAAAATTAATTAGACATCTCGGAAACGGCTTTTGCTAAACTTTTGACGCCCTGTCTTGGCCGTATAAGGGATACCTTCTTCTACAAACTCTACAACAATACTTACATTACATACCTACACCTAAAAGTATACCATACCTTACCAGAATAATTTGTTAAAGAAGTGAGCAGTTTTTTTGCCTAGGTACATTTAGTCAGCTCATACCAGAGAGGTGGATGCGGAGTTAAATGACACCTGCCGAATAGTAACTGGCTGTCTAAAGCCAACCCCGGTCGGTATGCTGTTTCCTCTCGCGGGAATGCTCCACCCAGAGTCCGAAGAGAAGTGACCTGTTCGCTTGAAAAACAAAAGCAGGAAAGCGACCCAAGACATCCACTCTACGGGCTCTCCCCCGCCTTAGGTCGACTGCGAAGCCGCAAAAGCTTCCTGCGATCTACACAGCCTACCGACCAAGACCCCTCTGACGTGAGGTGCAAGCTTTGGGCAAGTGAGTATCCACATTCACTGTACCCCCCCAACGAAAACCTGCCTCCAGGTTATAAAGAACCTTGGCCAATCTGGAGAAAACTAAATAGGCTTAGGACACAGGTTGGCCGAAGCAAAGAAAACCTTTGCCGATGGGGGTACTCCAGTAGTGCAGACGCCAGCTGTGAATGTGGAGAACCCTTGCAGACCATGGTACACCTCACTAACTGTCCCGCGTGCCCGACCACCTGCTCGCGTGAGGACTTACTTGTCAGTAACCAGAGGGCAACCACGGTAGCCGCTTTCTGGGCAAGTAAGATTTAGCCCGTGTTTCTTGCCGACACGAAATAAGAAGAAGAAGATTCGATTTTGAAGAGTTGACTATCACACGCCTATTGTTAGCTACCACCTACCTACTTATAAGAGTTAAGCAACAGTCATGTTACAACAATCCTTCAATATGATAGACAGTCTGGTGTCCTTGCGAAAGTTCACTTTCGAAAATGCTAAATTAGACCACGTTTCAAAATCGATTTTGATCTGAGACTTGTCTTAAGTTGTCTTGAATTTACCCTACTACCTACCATTTACAGTTGAGTAGGAATTTTACTAGGTATCGTACGTATCGTACCCAACAAGATTGAAGTATAACATAACGAATATTCAGTACCTATAGTGGAGAATCTACTGGGAACTTTTTTCTCAGTAGTTCAATCAACAAAACCCATATATTGAACCCCGAATGCACTCTCATGCCAAGCACATAAAAATCCGCTCGATGAATTCCGATTTTATATATTTGTAATAAGACGTGCTAGGAAAAAATTAAAAACATAGTTCGTTAGAACAAATACAGAACGAAATACTGAACCTAGTTAATTTAAAAAAAGTTCCGCTGGCTGAAGGTGACCTGGCAATTTAATACTTCTAGATCAATAGAACCACTAGATCAACACTTCTAGATCAACACTAACCCAATAGTGCGTAAACATTGCATAAACCTGGGGATTCCGCTGAGTAAAGAATAGACACATTTTTTTAAACTAAGTATTATCTTCGTATAATCTCTGATAAGTGATAACTAGAATCAGCTTTATAAATACGCCGTGCATATGATGATTTTCAATCTGGGACTTCCCTTTATCTTTACGTATGTTGAAACTGCTTGGATGGATAAATAAATATCTTGCCATTGTCAGTAAGAATTTCCAGTTTGTATTTCCGGATGATAAACAAAAATACAACTACCCAGTATTAAGTGCAACATTAGTTTGATATTATTAGTGATAAAAAAAAAAAACGGCCAAGTGCGAGTCGGACTGGCGCACGAAGGGTTCCGTACCATCATCTATAAAAATGGAAACAAAATCATATCTGTTGTCCGACCCGCACTTGGCCAGTTTTTAGTATTTGTTGTTATAGCAGCAATAGAAATACATCATCTGTGAAAATTTCAACTATATAACTATCACGGTTCATGAGAAACTATCTCCGATACATTATCTACAAAAACGAAGCAAAAAAATCACGTTTTTTGTATGGCAGCCCCCCTTAATATTTATTGTAGATTGTTTTTTAGTATTTGTTGTTATAGCGGCAACAGAAATACATAATCTGCGAAAATTTCAAATCTCTAGCTATCACGGTTCATAAGATACAGCCTGGTGACAGACGGACGGACAGACAGACAGACAGCAAAGTCTCAGTAATAGGGTCCCGTTTTTTACTCTTTGGGTTCGGAACCCTAAAAAAAGAAAACTAAAGAAATGGACCTGGATGGATGGATGAACAAAAAACTATTGCAGCAGAGCAGAGATTCCCACGAGAAAACAAGTACCTTATTAATTCAAGGAATGAACAAATTCGTTTCAAGTTTCAACACCATTTCTGATAAATCACAAAAACAAGTTACTATAGCGGGTGTAGGGGACAGCGTACCAGAAACTGATAGGGGTTGCTCAGTCAACGAAACTAAACAACTTTCTCCAGTAAATTCTTTCAGGAGATGAAAAAGAGAAACTTTGGCTTATCCATACAAATTGTCTGATCGAATCGAGGTGGCATTTTGTATGGGAAAGCCAATTTTTTTTTTTTCCTAATAGAATTTCCCGGTGAATGTTGTTCAGTTTCGTTGACTAAGCAACCCCTATAAGTTTGCGGGACGCTGTCCCTTACACCCGGTATTGCAATCATAGCATAGCTAGGTACACACTTAATCACGATCATTATGGTACCTTGCTATCGTCGTGCTATTTGCAACGTGCACTCTATTTGATAAGAACCCTTTATGCTTTATATAATATGTAAAAAACTTCGTATATAAGTAAAACTGTAAAACATTGGGACTGTGTAAGCCTTGATAATAACAAATACTTAGTGAAACACTATAGTCCGTCGATGTTACCTACACTATAGAATAACAAGAATTAGCTCTCCCTATAAAAATATAGGTATGCTATATGCTATAAATACGGAAGGCTGCGTTGCTCTAAAAAATAGCTACATAATTATGAGCCTGATACTTTTTATTGGAATTTATAACTAATAATTAGGAAAGTTTATTATACCGGGTGTAAGGGACAGCGTCCCGCAAACTTATAGGGGTTGCTCAGTCAACGATACTGAACACATATCACCAGGATTTTTTTTCAGGAAATGAAAAAAAAAATTGCTTTTCCATACAAATTGTCTGATCAATGTGGTCATTTTGTATGAAAGAGCAAATTTTTATTTTCATTTCCTGAAAAAAAATCCTGATGGTAGTTGTTCAGTATCGTTGACTGAGCAACCCCTATAAGTTTGCGGGACGCTGTCCCTTACACCCCGTATACATGGTGTGTAGGTTCCTTTGAACCACATGTTCTACTGATGATACCAAACAACTTTCCCAAAGCACAATTTTTTTAACTCGAAATTAAATTTTGCATCGTCCATACAAAACTGCAGATCCCGGGGAGTATCTTTGTATGGAAATGCCAATGTTTTTTTTCGAGCTAAAATTTTTTTGGGAAAGTTGTTTGGTATTATCAATAGAACATGTGGTTTAAAGGAACGTAGTACTTTTTTTATACCCTGTATACCTACTTACTTTATGTTAAGGATTATACTATCTAATGAAATTAATGAAAGACGAACAAGACGTTCAAGATTGCGATCTACTTTATGATAGCGACGTGTTTGCTATCAACAATCAGCGTCTGAGTATGAAGAACGACTTTGATCTTGACTGTTATCATCAGAGATTAATCTAAGATAAAATCATTACCTACTTGAAATCGCAATACTGATAAATAAATAAGTACTGACCGCCTATCGCCAATTGTATTTCTAAGAATCAGCGATAGGTACAGAACACTATAATCACCGGATATGCTTAGTGGTATCTTGGTTCATTATAAGACAAACTATAAAAAAATACTCTTGAACCTTGATAAAACCATTAATCACTAGATATAAAACACAGCAGCGTCGGTTTCTCTGTCGGAACACTATAAATTCAAAAACTACTATCGGGCGGATTTTCATATAAGGTTCTCACTTGAACGTATTTGGATGAAAATAAAATAATCAAGATGAACATTTTTATTATTTAAAAGCATAGCTGTGTTTCACACCACTAGTGTTGTCGCCAGAGGGGTGCGGTGGGTTTTCGAATAGACCGACTGAAATAACGCATATTTACTGATTATTAAAAATAAAACTCTTAGCTTGAATAATTTATACATTAAAATCTGAATTTTGTTGGCGATAAGCGCCTCTATCATATCGTTTGATCAAATCGACTTCCTATAGTTAAGGTTTATTACCTAACCAACCAAATCTGCAAAATATTTGTGCTCAATTAGGTAGGATAGAAGAATTATTAGCATCATGTGTTGCATATTTGATCTTTATGATTTTGATGTATTTTAACGAAACCGTATTTTAGTGAGAATTGGGATTAAATTGGATGGTTAAATAAAAGTGAGGAATTTAATGTAAAAATATATTTTATTACAAAGTAAATAAAATTAAAATTTAGAATAAAATTTAACGGAATTTAAATACATTTAGAATTGCATAAATATGGTCTGTTACACAGATTATAATTTATACGTAGGTATCTAAAACAATGTTAAAACAAAAATATTTAGCATCTACCTATTTAAATACTTGTAGTAGATAGTAAATAATCAAAGACATAATTGTGTTTATTTGAAGGCTTTACAGTTTTTCAGTTACTCCAAAAGAAGATGCATACCCAAGCTAACATTGTTTTGACTAGGGATTCAGCTCAGGCCACGGATTAAATTAGTTTATTTTTTAGAAATAGTTACATTTTCACTTATTTATAAGTACATTCTGATCGTTAGAATATATAAAAAAAAAACTTAAATCTGTATAAATGTATTATTCCACTAAGTCACTAAGATAATATCGAATGTGTTACCTAATTTATCTGATGTGATGTCAATAATTTTTATTTTATCATCATTATCAATATTTAATTGTTTACTTATTTTTATATGTTTAAGATAACACAGAATTTAAAGGTCCCAACTAAAATAAATCATGTAAGTGCATGATATATTGCATCTACCTCTATCTTACCTATATGCAAAAAATTTAATGTTGGCATTCTTACTTAAAACAACATTTGTGTATAAATTCAATGTTTTAACAGGCATTCGATATTATTGTCGTTAAGAATTCACCCAAAATACAGACCGTAATAATTTTGTGCACACTCGAACATAACTTTGAGCTATAATTAAAGTATGTAAATATAAATGAAAACAAAATTTAACAAACGTTTAGAATCTCAAATTAATACAGATAATTTATCTACGCGATTTTTAAAAATGTTGCACTAGGCGCACATAAACTTATATTATTTAAATAGAAAACATTATGCAGGGGATAATTCAATCATTATTATTTATTATTGATTGAAGGAGTGAAACAAAATAGCACTCTCATTAGGTAACTAATTTAAATTGTTAATGTATACAAAACATAACAATTAATATGTACCTACAAGACCTACAATATTCCAATTTACATTACTTTTTATAAGGCATTAGTCTCCCATAACGCTTTCTGCTCTACAGATTTATCAAAGGATAATGGAAACCCTAAATACGCATTATATAGTTTTCCCACTTGTTATTTTTTTTATCGTTCAGCAATATCTCCGCAAATCGATATGGTAAAAATCCTTATCATTAAAATATAAAAAATATATTTAATCTCGATTCTCTTACATTGTGATGATAATTGTGAACTAGATAAGTCAAGGGCATGTTAAGTAGGTATCTAATAGAAAATATTTAATACCTACAAAATTATTAGTCAGCGAAATGAACTCATTTGAAAGCTTTTAAATCCCAGTTTAACACGATTAGGAAATTCGATAAATCTTTCTTTACACAAATAAAAGCGGTTTACTATGTTGCAGAATTCACGCTCACGCATGTACCATATTATATGGTAACTGAATAACTGATACAAAATGGTATTTCCGTCATTTTTCGGTATCTAGATTTACAACAATTTGTGCGTAATATTTTACTAATGAGCGAATTCCTAATCACGTTAATTTCGTAATCATAACTAATGATAAGAGCTGGAATTATAGGAAACGGCCACTCTACACTACATTGTAAACCGACTTCTAAATAGTATATGCTTCTATATCCTATTACCAAAATAGCTACACATTTTGAACTATTGTATAACCAGCTATATCTAATTAAACATTCCACTTCGATACTAGTTCGATTGCAATGGGTAAATGGACCTTTATTTAAATAGTGCATCAAGGCCGTGCCATTCGCTCGGATATCTTACCCAATGAAATGTATTTTAATACTGCTTACTATCACTTATTTTAAGTGTTGTGTGAATAGCTGGCATTCAAATTGAACACCTATTATTACGGTAATGTTTACTTTGAAGTTTAATCAAATAACAATCAATCGATTATTGCAATACAATAGTTCAAAATGTGTAGCTATTTTGGTAATAGGATATAGAAGCATATACTATTTAGAAGTCGGTTTACAATGTAGTGTAGAGTGGCCGTTTCCTATAATTCCAGCTCTTATCATTAGTTATGATTACGAAATTAACGTGATTAGGAATTCGCTCATTAGTAAAATATTACGCACAAATTGTTGTAAATCTAGATACCGAAAAATGACGGAAATACCATTTTGTATCAGTTATTCAGTTACCATATAATATGGTACATGCGTGAGCGTGAATTCTGCAACATAGTAAACCGCTTTTATTTGTGTAAAGAAAGATTTATCGAATTTCCTAATCGTGTTAAACTGGGATTTAAAAGCTTTCAAATGAGTTCATTTCGCTGACTAATAATTTTGTAGGTATTAAATATTTTCTATTAGATACCTACTTAACATGCCCTTGACTTATCTAGTTCACAATTATCATCACAATGTAAGAGAATCGAGATTAAATATATTTTTTATATTTTAATGATAAGGATTTTTACCATATCGATTTGCGGAGATATTGCTGAACGATAAAAAAAATAACAAGTGGGAAAACTATATAATGCGTATTTAGGGTTTCCATTATCCTTTGATAAATCTGTAG
>JARACY010006184.1:0-18366 GCA_029255725.1 Scrobipalpa atriplicella
TTATATTTATTTATTAGGTTTAAATCTTACATGCTAAAATAACAATTACAACAAATTGACTTGATGTAGACCCAATTACAGGCAAACACGGCTTGCTAGAATATAATTAAGTTATTACTAACGAAAAGAAGTTAAGAATTTAAACGGGTTGTCAATTTTAATTCAAATTTTGATTTTTCAGCTAATAAAGATTTTTTGAATTTATTGGATTTTTTTCATGTCATGGGAGGAGATGCAGCTGGCACATTCTATGTTTTCTATCACTCCCATCTTCCAGTTCAGCATGGAAGAATCTCTTAACTAATTTCAGTTTAATTCTGTAGCTTTCCTGAATAAGAATTAAAAAAGATTTCGACGTGACGATAACATTTGAATATTGTTTATCCATTTTTTTTAATAATTTTGAAGAAATCGCGATTATTTTCTTTACCATTGAAAATAACATTTTTTGTCTAAAATAACAAACAGTAAATCGTAAAATAAAACTAAGTAATGAGGAAGAATACTTATATCAAGCAATAAAAACACATAAAATTCTCTTTGTTGATAGTAACCCAAATATGGGGGATCTGTTGCGAAAATATCCGAACCCTTTCTTTATAGAGCAAGCGGCATAATGTCATAATTTCCAAGGATGCTTTATGTGTTTTTCATTTTCATATTCATAAGACAGACCTCTTTAATTTTCGAGGGAAATACTTACAAACATTTTGTCGAAGATTAAGGAACTTGATCTTTACTTTATTTACTTTGCTGGATTATTTTCCGAGCATTTTTTAAAAGCTAAATGGAGAAAATAAACTTTTGATTTTCCTACCCCTTAAGAAAAACCTGCAATGACTACTGTATCCATAAATTATTGTTTTTTTTATTCATATTTATAATATACACCAAGAAATATATTTTCCGCATGTATTCATTGCTCTATATTATTATTAGGAACGGTTAGGATATTTGTAAACAAAGTGGAATAAACAGAGCGCGTATCCGGCCCGATCCTAAATTCGCAGTGTAAACGTATTGATCCCTAACCCCGTTCAATTCAAGGAAGATCCGATCCTAAATATTTCTTCTGAGGCAATTCGTGATGACGTAGATAAATTGTGCTGCGCTATTTGTGGAAGCATTCGTGTTAAGAGCAGTTGATTAAGACTCCAAAAATTTAATGTCAATCCAAGGAATTATAATTAAAGTTCATGAAAGGACGACAGAAGTTAGCCCAAAGTTATTTATTTTGATATTATATAGATATTAGGTGTTATTTTTGCTATTGGTTATATTCGTAAATTGTTTGTGAATAATGAAATAAATAGGATCTGAAACAAATTCATTCTTTTTTATAAATAAGATACTAACATTAAAATGTAAATATTAAAAAGAAAAATGTAGCGTTTGAAAGATTTAATGTATGATAGGTAGGTAAAAACAAATATCTAATTAAGATTAAATATTCAAATCTCTTTCAAGTCAATCTTTCGTAACTTTGAGATGCAAAGAAAGAGATGACCAGACTTTCGCTGTCGTCAATACCGATAACATATCCAATAACACAGGTCAACTTTCCTCATTTTAGTTAGATTCAACGGATTTCACGATAAAACTGCAGCAATTTCATCTATTCCGCGAGCAGATAAAACCAAATGCGATGTCCTTACCGGGAGTAGACGGAAAGGTTATTCCAAATTATGAAATTCTTACCACGGATATGCTGGATCAAAACTGATGTGGGTAATATTACTTGAGGTTGTCAGACAGATTTGTTCGCTATTCAATATTAATATACCTAATAGAATAAATAAGTAGACTCTGTCTGGAAAATAGGTAATGGCGGTATTGTTATATTATATCTCTCTTGTACTGACCGTGACTCATGATTTTCTGTTCGAATTTGAACCTTGGGCTCTCAAACTAGTGGTCGTGGGCACCATTCCCACTGAATACTACGAGGTGAGATGTTTACGACAGCAACGTATGATCTACATCAGAAGTCCATTTAAACTTACAAGTTACATTTCTATTCTATAACAAAATGCCAACATTTTCACCCATATCACAAACACAAGCAAAGCTAATTTCAAGTACTATGTAATCAAGCTTGCAAGCTGGGGCTTGCATTCTGCTCACATCAAATTCAGCTTGGAACAAATGTATTCATGCCGCAGCTGTAGATGTAAACTTGCTTTATTACTGTATAAATTGTTGATCTACCATACTGGATTGGGAGTGATAGAAAAACATAGAATGTGCCAGCTGCATCTCCTCCCAGGTATGCTGTAGAAATCAGCTAAGGGAATCGAGGGTTTCAGTGTATTGCAATTTAGGCGATGGGCTGACAACCTGGTCACTGTAGCAATATACATAATCAACATCTGTATTAACCCTCAAAACTTATCAGACGTGGCGGAAAAACCTGTTTAGGTCGTTTTTGCTCTGCCTACCCCATTAGGGATAAAGGCGTGATTTTATCTATGGTATGTATGTATAAATTGTAAGCATAATATTGTAGAGACGAAGACATTATTAGAGCTATAGCACTCTTCACTGGAGACCCTCAAAAGAAGAAAAAGTGCCCTCCAGCCGACAGCAAGATGGTCTGACGACATAAGAAAGACAGCTTGCCTGATACGAGAAAGGCAGAAACTGGAGCAGATATTATAGAGGACATCATACGTTCAACAATGGACAGATATAAAATATGCTAAAAAAAAAAGGAGGCATAATATCAATTTGAAGTTATTATTATTATTTTTTACTAGCTGTTACACGTCCTGAAGACTCAAAGATTTCAGTTTATGTAATGCGATGGCATCTCGTTAAAATAGCAATCAAACCAAAAGACGCCGCCATAACGCATAATATTAGGTATCTTATCTACCCCAATGTGATAACATATTTGACCGGCAATTTTAAATAGCAACCTACCTTGAATTTAAGGCTCGTATTTATAAAGCGATCTTTGCGAGCGATTAAGTGTGGATTTGACAGGTCGTTTTGTACTAAAATGAAATTTCTGATTCAAACTCAAACTCGCTGTCACTCTTGAGAGCTGATTATAAATACGGGCCTAAGTTGTTCAGTTTTTTGGAGGTCTCTTTCTTCAAAATAAATTTTATTTCATTTAGGTACCTACTATACGGTTACCATTAAACCATTCCAACAAAGACGGAAAAAGAAATAAACACATTTTCGCATTGAGTAGAGCTTATCTCGTATCAAAGAAGATGACATCTTTGAAACAAAGTTTGTTCGATAACAGCTTAATCTGCATGCTGAACATTGTTTGCAAACAAATTGAGAATAATCTTGATCGCCTTAAGCTTTGTAAGACAACAAATCCATCCCTCTGAATCTCAAATTTGGGCGTGAAAGAAATTTACAATATCTCAAATTTTGATTTACCATTGCCGGAAATTTGAACCTGATCAATGAATATTCTTTGGTTCACTGGAGTGTAATTATACCCTTTTATAAATCCTTCTTAGGATCCCTAGGGTGGCACTCCCAAATAAAATTTCGAATCTGAAATTTTGTCCTCCTAAAATTTTTATCAAATTTTTTAACAAGCCTATAGTTGTAACCCAGTAAGAATTTTTCAGCGGCCGAAAAATTCATTCTTCAACCAACGAATCCAATTTAAATATTGACAAGGCGGGAAAGATTGGGAATGGGCTAAACCCGACATACCCCGATTTCAAAAATGGAATATTCCAGAAATGTGAACGAAATCTTTTCACAAATAAAATGGCCGTCCAAAATCGGTCGGTCGTCCAAACTCGTTGTATCCAATCCCGTTTAGTCGTATAATATTTTGCAGAAACCGAAGGTGCTAGACAGACGGACAGCAGTTGGACTGCATTGCTGCAGTTGGCACGACTGTATTGAAACTCAGCTTGCAGGTCTATAATTGCAGTTGAAAATTGACTGCACACTGCGACTATTTATTGACGTGCAGTTTGAATGCCATTGAATCAACCAACAGTTAACAAACAGTTAGGCTGCGTTCAGACGACACGACACGTACCCGCCATGTGAACGCCCCGCTTGCAATACGCGCTTTGAAATTGGTTGCATATACCGGGTGTAAGGGACAGCGTACCAGAAACTAATAGGGGTTGCTCAGTCAATAAAACTGAACAAGTTTCACCGGGAAATTCATACAGGAAATGATTGTTTTTTTGCTTTTCCATACAAATAGTCTGATCGAGGTGATCATTTGGTTTCGAGTCAATCGACACGACGAACAAACAAAAATCACTAAACACAACGTCAACATCACACAAACAAATATCATACAAAACGAACGGCACTTGTCGTGTCGTGATCCTCTACGGCTGCCGTCGACTTATTGACGCTACTGACGACGCGACGACTGCAGTCATACTTGCAGTTAGTAAGTGCCGTTCGTCTATATAAAGCCTTAGTCATATTATATTTTGCAGAAGTCAAACTGGGAGTGGTCTGGAGCGTTTATTATCAAAGTTTCTAGTTTTATCATTCGTGAGCAAACGTCATAAGATTCTGTAACATGTTGGATAAGACACGAGCCAGTGCAAAACTATGCTTTGAGAAAAATTCTTTTAATTTTATTAAGTTTTTTTTATTAAATAATTATATTGAAAAAACATTTATTAGAACGACATAGTAGCACATTCATTAATCCAAAACAGCAAAATTTGAGGTAATTGTTAATGCGCAGTTTGGATAACATACATTTTTCATTAAATTATCCTTCATAGTAATTAATCTAAAAGATAAAAGAAGAAATTTTAAAATGATCTGTAATTACCTAATCTTCTTCATAAGATGTCTCGTAGAGATTATAAATATTATTTTATGATATACAAACAAAAACGATATGTATGTATGAGAAGGTTTTTTTTTTCAAAAATCTTTTTTGATATTGACCAACCCATGTCAAATTCCTATTTGTTTTTTTTTTAAATATAAAATCTTAAAAATATATTTCCATTATAAAATTAGCAACCAGCGAACCACAGTCGAAGGTCGCACTTGGCGGGCGGTAGAGTGTGACGTTCTTCTTTCCTGAAGAAGATCCTCGAATAGGATCGAAACGTCGAGGCTAATGTCTCCGGTCTCCGTCAAACCTACGTGCCGAATATTTTATAAATATTCTACGACATACACAGATTATTGTAACTTCTCAATCGTATCATAAGTAAGTAGGTAATGTGCAATAAGTTACCAAATTGGTATTACCAATCCATAGCCATTATGGTTAACCCTATCCTATACACACTTGGCCTACAGATTTATTTATCTCACACTTAAATCATTGTGTTAACAAAGGCGGTTCCATTTTCTCATTCCGATACATTAAATTTATTACTCAATTATTCCTGTGCTTTTGTTTTCGTGGTCGGTCGGAAAATTTCAATCCTTTGCGTATAGTTTAACGCGGTACTTACGTAACTAAGGCTCGTATTTATAAAGCGATCCCAAAATTGAAAGCAATATTAAGTTTGGATTTGACAGGTCGTTTTGTACTGAAATGACATTTCTGATACAAACTCGAATTCGCTGTCACTCTTGAGAGCTGATTATAAATACGACCCTAAAACATTGTGAAATATCGAGTTGCTTACTTAACCGAAAACTATTGGAATGTGGAAACAATGTATTTTGGTATTTTAATTATTAAACAGGGTTATCTTTTAGTCAGTTAGTTAGTTAGTTACTTCCATGCTGGACTGGGAGTGATTGAAAAACATAGAATGAGCCAGATGCATCTCCTCCCGGGCATGCTGTAAAAACCAGCTAAGGGATTTGAAGGTTTTAATGCATAACAATTTATGCGACGGGCTGACGACATAGCGATATACGAACTCAATCTTGCTGCCAATCACTAGAGCTGATTATAATAAAAGCCTAAATAATCAAATCATCCATAATACTAAATTATCATGGTTTCTAAATATAGACCTTTAGCGGTTTCAAGCAAAAAGTTTAATGTAATTGGACTCTATTCCGACAAACCGGATTAGAAGAGTATTTATCCGCCAGTGGTAAAAACGGTTAATATTCGCCTTTACGAGTTATATAAACGGGCCATCAAAATTATGATTTTATGGAAATCGGCACCGTTACTTTTACTACTGTGTTCGGAGTTCAGTTGGGAATAATGGATGGTGACAATCTGTGTTGAAATACGCCTTTTTAGCTGGGTTTGAAAGCCTCATTGCTAAAATTTATTCATATAAAAATCTAGATAAAACTCGTGTGCTAGTTTTATACACAAACGACAGCATTGGATCAAACGCTGCCGTTTTTTTTTTCATCAAAAATATTTGCTCACTTTAACAGTTTTTGTAGTCCTCTGAAAACATACGGTTTAATTTTGACTGAATACCTGCGGTTTATAAAAGTATTAGTTTTTATGATGTTTAAGATGGGACAACGATGAAAAGCAGAAAGCATGTTGTCATTAGTAATAATAAAGACGGTCGAAATGAAAAATTCACTGTTTAGACAAAAGCATTTCCCCCGTCCCAAATTGCCGTTAAAATTACGAAATTAACATTGAAATAAAAAAAAAACACAAAGGTTGCATTTTGAACCATAGACCACCGGCGTACCGCAGTTCTAACCAACTGAACAAAGGGGTGGATTCGATTCGTGGGTATGTTCACATACCCTAAAATTTGGTCACTTTTTTTTACAACCAGTATGATATAATATACAACGTGTAACAGAAAGGGTATATGCATCGAGAAATGTGTGAATCTACCCATGAAACTGAACAACTTTAACCTAAGGAACATAGGTCGAAATACGAAAAAAAAAATTTGACTGCCCATACTAAATACGCTATCAGCTGATACATTTTGTATGAAAGGTCACAATTTTTTTTTCGTTTTTCGACCTATGTTTCTTAGGGAAAGTTGTTCAGTTTCATGGGTAGATTCACACATTTCTCGATGCATATACCCTTTCTGTTACACGTTGTATATGAGTGTTCATGCTGTCGGATGGGCATGTAAATAGTCCTGCGCCTGATTTCTCTCTGGTCGTGTCAGTCTGAGAGATTGAAGGAAAAGAGAGTGCACCTGTGTGTAGTGTAGCGCAAACACTTGGGCACTAAAAACTAGTCCTGTCCAGTTGGCTTATCTCTGGGAGATTGGCCGCCATCACCGAAAATCGGTTGGAGGACTAAATTCAAATTCAAATTCAAAATTTATTGCATATCACATAAACATAAAGGTGTTACAATAGTAGGTAGATAGTATGTGACATCCTGCAAGGGCACAGCAGCTATACATAATAATGCCAGTATAAAAACTAATTATAGGTAAGTCAAATTATTTCACAATTGTCAAATATCTAGTCAGTTAGTTTACAATTTCAGAGATATAATTAATGTTAGATAATATATATTTAATTCACAAAGTCAAAAATAAAATTAACTTGTAATGTCATTAAAAAAATTAAGTGATATCGTAGTAGGATTTCTTAATTAAAAAGTTTCTTAGTTGTTCATTGAAAGGTATGGGTTTTTCTAAGTTTTTAATTTGGTTTGGGATATGATTGTATATTTTTATTGTCATATAATGTGGGCTATCTGAGACTAGTTTCATTGTAGTTATTTGACATTTCAATTTATGAAGATCTCTATTGTTCCTATTGACTATTTTATATAACTTCCACGAACACTACAAGTGAAAACAGGCGCGGGTATGAGCAGAATTTCCTACCGTATTTTCCAGCTCCATCCATCTGAATGCATCGGATGCGCAGCTTCTGTCAGTTTTTTGGCTCCGCACCGCAGAATGCATAACGTTTAATTCCAAAAATCCCTTTCAAAATTTAGCTTAAAAGTTTAAAAGCTTAGTTTTGTTAAACGCCATTTTGAAACCGCCATTTTTAGTGCAGATATAAAAAAGTTGTCTAAGCATATAAATTGTTTTGACGCAATGGGATTAACCGCAAGCCAGTGGTTAGAAGGTTATTGACTGTAAAGTAAATTTTGACGCGAAACCGTGTAGGTACCGTAGAAACATTACACGGATGCAATATGAATAGCATAATAATATATGATTTGGTATGAAGGGGTTGAACTATCCAGCATAACAGCCAACTGCAACCTGTAAAGATCTATTGAATCTAGAGATTAGTTGGTTTGTAGATTAGTATTTGAGGTGGGATGGGATCTACCTCCTAGTGGTCCGCCCCGGGCAATGGCAACACAGGCTTGCCTGTGAATAAGTCCAGCTGAACGATCCCAACAAAGCGGTGGTAGGCTCCGCAAGGGGCCGCTTGGCTAGCGACCACCCTCTCACAAGAGTCCGGCGCCAAACAGCTTGCTTTTTTCCGTCGGTACGTGAGACTGCCAGTGCCATTACAGGCATTTTCTGGGTTTGCTCGCTCCATCGTCGACTCTGTCACGGTCATCCCTGACCTGGTGTCTAGAGTCAAGAGCAAACCCATTTCAAGTAAAAAAAAAAAATTCAACCCACTACACACTACCAACAGTTTATCCACGTGGACCATACCACTTAAAATAGGGTCGAGTGTCTAATAGAATTAAATTTAATAGATCTAGGAAGTCTATAAGTTTCATTAGAAAGCACTTGAGAAGGATACTTAATTACATTGAAAATTCCAACTTTGAAGGACTCTCAGGTAAATTTTACTGACATCCCCTTACAATTCCCTTGGATATAAATCGACAACTTTTGCAGACAATTAATTTAGTCTGGCCACAGAGACGAGATAATGTACTGCGTAAACAAAATAATATAGTAGAATCCAAATTATCATTCGGCGCGTGTGAGGGCCTTTCAATATTTACTTTGATTGAATAATCACGGAGCCAAGTACTTATATGTATAAAAAATATAAAATAAAATGTACTATCTTATACTTATAACTTTTAAGGTTTTACCAGTGATTAAAAGAATGAAATAGAGTGACAATATTTATTATTTAAGTTAAATAATGCAGTTTGCAAATATTATGACAAATCAACTTTAGTAACTGACATTTAGTATTTTAATGTGCCTAGAGAGCCTTTTCAAACCACGTAATTCGTGCGCGCGTTTTACGTACGCGCGTCCTCTGCGCGTTCTCTGCGCGTTTTTGCAGATAGCTACATTAATATGAACGTAGTACAAACCTTTAATATCAGTATTAAAAGTAATAAACAAAGACATCAAGTTTACGAGTCTCAACTATATTCATTTGACTTCGTAATTAACTTCATTTGTTATTAGTACGGAGAATGAGGGTAGTTGCGCACAGGGGATTACGGTTTAATAACTTTAACATTGGCTTAGTAAAGTCTGACTGATAGGCAGAGATAGCAACTAAAATAATTTTTATTGTTTCATGAATAAACGTTTTTCTATTCTATTATATTATATTCTAGTTTTATTCGCAGACCGCAAGATGATAAAAAAAACATATACAGGATCCTAGATGTCCAAATGATCTAAACTGATGTACAGCCCGCTCCAGTTTTGAACACTAAACCAGCTTAACTAAAAACGATCCGCTAGATTACACCAATTTTTTTTATAACAGCTCTATTCAAAAGTTTGGCTTTACAAAAACTTTTCTATTTTCAAAAATGGAATTCGACTAGTGGATTTTCATCCGGATAACAGCAACGCGGGCCTGCGTCAAAGCCTAAATTTTAGGTACCTATAGATTTGGTTGTTTTTTTTTTGCTGTACTTCTCTGCTTATAACTGCGTAGGTTTAGTGTTTAAAAGGTTTAAAACAGGCAAATACTTAAGTACCTGTTTAAAATCCCAATGAAAGTTCTCCCATGCTTTATATACCACGATATAATAATGAAAGGAGAGATAATTTATAAACCTACTTTCCGGAGTACATATGTACCTATAACTGACGAGAAAATTTATCAACTAATTTAGGTTAATTTATTTACTTATTCATCCAATCCGTTTAAGGTACTTAAAATAAGATTTTGAACTAACTCATAGATTTAGCTGTCATCATGATTTTGAGGGTTGTATAAAAAGAAAAAATAATTACCGTTCATAATAAATATAATTATCATGGACTTTAATGAGAAAATATAAATGAATGATCACTTTCAACGAATTTCTTGACGATAAAAAATATGCCCCGGCAAAGTTAATTATGAGAAATAAGATAGTCTATCAAAGATAATAGGGAAATTAATAACATAGATATTTTTTAATTTATTTTGTCACAATGGAAAATATTTAACTAAATCTTACTGATATTTTTTTTATTATAATATTATTACCAATTATTATTTAGGTGGAAACCTGTACCATACAACAATTTGAAATACAAAAATTTCCCTACATTCGTCTATTTTGTCGTGTAGGTCTCGAGGCGATTGACCCGATAAATCCTGGTGTTGGAGTTTTTAAACCGTTTTTACAGAATTTTTTTTCTTCCAGATAATCAGGTGACTCATCCTGCATTGTCTTAATGTTAGCCATCAAAAAATCTCTCAATATGATAAATATTGACAAATATCAACTTTCTGTTCCCTCCTAGGAATCGAACCCTGGACCTTCGGATTGGGAGCCCATGATGGCTCAGACCACTAGACCAAAGAGGCAGTTGATAATAAAATTTACGGATCTACTCGTATTCAACCATCAAACACTGCTTCCAATTTATATTTCAATTCAAACCCGTACAAATCAAATCCCAAAGCAATTTTTTATTTTCTTTGAACCAGTAAATGTTATAATAACTGTAACAATATCAATTTGTCACTTTGACCGATAAAACTCGCAAAAGCACAAAAAAAAAACAAAATGGCGGATATTTTTCACATCAACAAAGGAAACATTTAATTTTTCCAACAGAATGTCCAAACTGAAAAGACCAAAGGTTCGTGTTTGAATGTGACATGTGAAATACCAGCGTACTATTTTGATCAGGATGTCGACTTTTGAAACACTCGTTTTTTTTTTAAATACATATTTATCGACCTCACTGTCCAAGGCCACGCGGGAGACCGAAGAAGCGCTGGCTAGACGTCATAGGCCCGTATTTATAATCAGCTCTCAAGAGTGACAGCGAGTTTGAGCTCGTATCAGAAACGTCATTCCAATAAAAAATGACCTGTCAAATCCGCACTCAATATTGCTCTCAATCTTGAGATGGATTTATAAATACGAGCCATAAATGCGGGCAAAGTGGAGTAAAAAAGCCGAAAAGCCGACCCTGGGCCCTATCCGAAAACGCTAGGCAGATGAAGAAGGTACTTTATGTACCCAAAATGTAATGTAATGATATAAAATATAATGTTGGATTTTTAACATTGTCATGACCGTAAAATAGACTAAGATTTTATGTCTCTTTCTTTTAATTGTTTAAATGTTAATTTGTCTATTTCTTTTCAAAACAGAAGATTCAAAAATAGAACTCCGACAAGTCTTTCCAAACGTTTTGATATGACATCAAAACCACAAGCACCGAACTACGTACGACCGCAGAACTGGTGTCAGATTCAGATTCAGTAAAATAAGGTATGACCAAAACTAGGTTTATGTATTTGTGTCTTTCATTTAAGACTAAGTAGAGTATTAAATTTTTGTACCGAATAGCTGATTTATTAGTTCATTAGATCAAACTAATGATGTTTGTAAGAAAGTTTATCAGATACACGATAATGCTATTTAATTTCGTATAGACAAAATGAAACCATCAAACCCGTTCCATTGTCATTCTACTGAGTTAAAAGTTCTGCCAACGTGTATCTAACCCTTATTGAAGTGAAACTTCTTTAGACGCGTTGAGAGTAAAACTTCAAGATCGCATCACGGGCTAAGCGTCATGATGAGGCGGGAACGATTATGGATTGTCCCGTTTGTTCAGTTACGCTATATGTCACAAATGTCAAAAATGTCCGAAGAAGTTTCACTTCTGACACGTGTGCTCGGCACCCACGCTATTTTTTGAAGTGAAACTTCTTTAGGCGCGTTGAGAGTTAGAATGTTAATGTCGCGTCACGGGCAAACGGTGACGATTTTGGATTGTCCCGTTTGTCCCGTTACGATGTCAGAAATGTCAAAGAAGTTTCACTTCTGACACGGGTGCTCGGCACACACGTTTTTTTTTATCTATCTACTAACTTATGATTTTTTTATTCGTAAAATATAAATTCATATTAATCATTATCACATAAATTTTTCGTATGTATATTATTCCTTTAATTAATTATATCATCCTATTTCAGGCTTCAAACTGACTACACAACGTAGAAAATTAATTAATTACCATGGGTTGTAATTTTATATCCCAAAAGAGGTTGAAGTTTAAACATAAACCTAAAATGTAGACTTGTTGGGGAGCAAAATTGAATTTTGTGCGCCGTTACGTATAGGGTTGAATTAAATATTTGAGTAAAGGATTGTTTATCTTCTTTGGTTTATGTTACAGAAAAGCTTAGAAAGGGTTTTTCTAATACTATGTTAAAGAAAATGCGCAAATTAACACTGAAATAAAGCCCTCATTTTATCTCAATCTTGCATAATATGGTCTAGAATCTCGTGAATTGGTGTGCGTAGATAAATTTTTTCTTTAGTTTCGCATTTTAAATTAATTGAATATTCTTTATAAACACTAGGCTGCGCTATAATACAAACGATACTGTGCTTGAAATATTTTATTATATTTATAGTTCTCTCAGTATCTTTTTGATTTGTTCTATCGAGTCGACGGCATCTCTCGAGTTGTTGATTGCATAAATAGTATCTGCATAGCAGACGTCTACAAGGTCTATTTAAACTTGATCCCATTTTCCCGCACCTCCCCTGTGTACATAACCTATCCCATGCTGTCCGTAGAGGAAGCCGGGGGTAAGTCAACATACTCGATGTCAGAGCAAAAATTGATGATGTTTGCATTGCATTTAATATCAGCTAAATGTTTGGCTTGTTTACGGAATCTCGACAAAGATTTAATGGAAATATTGAAGAGGGGCTTTTAAATTAAATTTCTTGGGGATTATTTGCACAATGTGGATGGTAAAGCGTCTTTCTATTAGATTTTTTTATTAATTTTATTCGCTTCGAGTAAATATTATATTGGCTGCAGAGAATATAACACTTGTGCAGTTAGAATACCAAAATAAAGTACATCAAAATTATGTTACGGATGTTTTATTTCACGACTGCAATTTAGCCATAGTGCCAAGTGTGTGAAGTAAACCTGTATTATACGCACACACGCGCGTCAAACGACGTTTGTCTGTACGCACAAAATGAAGGTATGTCCTGCCAAACAACTTTACTGGTAGATACCTAGCTATAAAATTATGTTTTTAAATTTTTCTTTATAATATTATTTTTTTCGCCTCTGCATAATTTTTTTCTTTAGTCAAAGTACATATTTATGAGGATTTTTGCACTCATAGTCCACTAAAAAGAAGCGGTATCTCAGTTGGCAGAGCGATGGAACGGCATACGAAAAGTTGCAGGTTCAAACCCTGCCCGCGGCGATTTTCTTATTTCTTACACCTTATATTTATCAAAGTACGTAGTTATGTTTTGTAGGTGTGTCCGATGAAAATTATGTTACTTACTTTTACTAATAAATAAGGTACAAATGAAACAATGTTGGTAACCATAAATCTTGGTTAACTTTGACTTTGCCACAACCACAATTAATGACTACACTTCGGTACTTAAAGTTGCAATGTTGCACGTTATCTACGTTATCTACACACTGAAGCAAGTTGGGTCATAGTAATAGTGAAAGATGTATTGACAGTTTTAGAGCAAACCAGCTTTCTGCCTCTGTGGTCTAGTGGTCTGAGCTATGGGCACTCGATCCGGAGGTTGTTATTTACACAGAGTTGATATTTTGTTAATTTATCAATCCTTAATCACTTATTGTCTAAAAAAAAAGGATTACCGTCTGTCCCAGTCGCTGTGTTTGATAGTGGTCGTTACAAAAAACAGAGGTCTAGTAGCTGCGCTAACTAACGTCAAGGTTCATCGGGTCGGATTGACTTGAAACCCACACGATAAGAAAAAGAAGAAGACTACACACATATACACTCACAGACACACCACACACACAAACATTAGCACAACTCTACACATATCCACGCACACATTCATGATCACGATACAGGGTGTAGTACATAAAATATCAGAGGGAGGCTAATCAATGCCAACGCACGTCGTCACGTTATCTGTGTTCTACTAAGGACCCTCGTCTCAGACCTACTTAAGCTCTTGAGGAAGGAAAAGTAAGGGAAAAGTCAACTTAACAAGAAGTTCGAACAACCTTTATTTACTTTTTAGGAAACGTGTCTTTAGATACAGAAATATCCTGAATAATCCACTAAAGAAAATTAGAATTGGCAACTTCTTCTTCATTCAATCATTCATTAAGTCATGCCTTTGTCCCTTACGGGATAGGCAGAGCGCAAAATGCCTGGGAACACGTGTGACTTATTCTTTATAGAAGCAGAGCTGCTTAATATTTCTAGCGATCTCAATCCAGCATAAAAAATTGATGTACTGCGCCATAAAAGTCTTGTAGTCTGAGCTCCATGGGCTCTCGAACTGGAGGTCCTGCGTTCGATTCCCAGCGAGGGACACAAATTCGATATTTTGTTAATTTATCGCTTTTAATTTTCCCCAGTTTGGTTATGACAATGCAAGCTGAATTACCTGATTGTCTGGAAGAAAAAGATTCCATGCTTCGGAGGACAGGTCTAATTCCGGTCGCTGTCTTTGATTGTAGTCGTTACACAAGCCATGTTGAAGGCCTATATTAACTGTTCTCTTAGGCGGTTTAAAACCTCTGACACCAGGGTTCATCGCGTCAATCGACTCGATACCCACACGACAAAAAATATCGCCATGTATATTTTTACTATGTACCGCAGTTTTAGTGGTAAAAATATACTGCGTCGGGTTTATTACGGCTTTGACTGAGCCAAATCAGGGCTAAGTGAAATATATGACCCTGTATTGAAATTTATAGCGCTATTTTGGTTTATGATGACGATTTCGCGTCAGATAACTCAGTGTAGTGATGGGTTGATGACATGAATTTAAATGAAGAACAGAATATTTATATAGATAATTAAAAATTCTGTTCTTAATTTAGAGATTTAAATAATATTAATATGACTCGATATACTATTATTTTATAAAAAAAATATACAAAGTTATTTTATAATGTAACATTTCAAAGAGTGTTATGTTTTTAATTTATTATTAATGACAGTAAAGTTAATAGATAGTTACCTATTTGGTTTTCAGAATGCCAATGACTATTTAAAAAATATTGTTGTAGGTGGGATTTGATTTGGTATTGCAGATTAACCGTTACACCAACCGTCACACCAGTCAAGTGTTACGGTTTGGAATTATTTTCGCTTACTGTTACACCATAATATTACTTTGACTAAAATAGTCTAAAATACGCTATTCATAAAAATAACCTAACGAGAACAGGAAAATGTTAAAAGTAAGTAAGTAAAATGTGAATATCATGTCTCCTCCCTATCGTCAACAAATAGCAACGAGGAAATATTTAATGTGCAGCGAAAAATACGTAATAAATGAAAACTGACAGAGGATAACATTGAAATAGATTTTCGTTAAGGATCGCATTTATTTAGATTTACAAAGATGCGCTTCAATAATAGTGATAAAATGAAGGAATTATGTTTTTTTATATTATACGAAATTAAATTTAACACTACAATCGATAACACTTCAATAGAAGGAAAAGCTACTGTCAAAATATGAGGAGCATTTCAGATTGTACCTATTGCTATCACAAAAGGAACAAAAAATATCATAATGTTATTCTTCTTAACTGCCTCCGTGGTCTAGTGGTCTGAGTATGGGCTTACGATCCGGAGGTCCTGGGTTCGATTCCCAGGGGGGAACACAAAGCTAAAATTTGCCAATTTATCACTTTGTGAGATTTTTCCCAGTTTGCCTAGGACATTGCAGGCTGAATCACCTGATTGTCCGAAAAGAAAAAGGATTCCGCGCTTCGGAGGGCACGTTAAGCCGTCGGTCCCGGACGCTGTCTTTGATAATGGTCGTTACGCAAAACCATGTCAGATGCCTAGATGCCCATAGCTGTGCTACTAGGCGGTTTAAAAACTCTGACACCAGGGTTTATCGGGTCGTTGTTCGACTCGAAAATCCACTCGCTAAGAAGAACATAATGTTATTAAAATGACTATTATTACGTAGTTTATCGTTTTATTTATTTTCTTAAATTTTATTATTTTATAATCAAACATGTTTAAATACAGGCCAACTTAGTATGAAAAAGAATACACGTACTAAATCAAGAGAAACCAAGAATTCTTAAAGAACTCAGCAAGACCACACTGACTGAAAACAGGTCAAGTAAAGTACAAACTATCAGAGCAGTACAGTAAACACTGAGTGGAGAAAATGACGTCACTTGAAGATGGTCGTGAGTTTGAGTTCCGGAAAGGCTAAAAACCTACAACTATAAATTAATAGTTTAATACATAAATATAATCACGCCAATATCCCTATTGGGGTAAGCAAAGCGTAAACGACTTAAACAGAAGTCGTTCCGCCACGTCTGACAAGTTTTGAGGGTTATTCCAGAATTATTTTCTGTATATCGCTTTAGCAGCCTATCGCCTAAATTACAATACTGAAACCCTCGAATCCCTTAGCTGATTTTTACAGAATGCCCGGGAGGAGATGCAGCTGGCACATTCTATGTTTTTCTATTACTCCCAGTCCAGTATGGAAGTAATAGTTTAATATATGTTTTATTTAGCTTGATGTATTCTTTAGAATTCATAGCTCTACATGTCGTAGCTGGACTCTACGATATTGCGTAGCAAAAGCCTACGAGTGCCTGTGAATTTGTTTTAAAAATACGTATTCCAAGAATCATAAAGCGCAAAATAGGCCTAAATAACATAAATTTATGTTTTTGTACAGCGAGTTTGAGTTGGTATCAGAAATGTCATTTTAGTACAAAACGGCCTGTCAAATCCACACTTAATATTACTCTCGAACTTGAGATCGCTTTATAAATACGAGCCTAAGGCCCGTATTTATAATCAGCTCTCAAGAATAACAGCGAGTTTGAGTTTGATTCAGAAATGTCATTTTAGTACAAAACGGCCTGTCAAATCCACACTTAATATTGCTCTCAAACTTGAGATCGCTTTATAAATACGAGCGTTAAAAACGTACAATACAGTAAATCAATCATGTCATAGATAAATGACATCACTGAATAAAAGTTTTGAAGTTTGTATTAATTGACATTGGATAAAACTGTGACAAATTTGATTGACATAGTTTTTTTCTTGTGATGACATAAAGGTTTTGTGTGTTTCTACATAAAATATTATGTTTACTCCTATTATGGATAATTTTGCTACTAACTAATAGTTTTTTTTTCAGTAGTAGGTTACAATGTTCCAGACCACACATGACAATTGGCTACTTTCCAACTAGTCAAATCAGCAACTTTTTATGAAATGTCAAAAACGCTTTTTTGTATGAAAATAGTAAATTGTGACGTCACATTTTAGTAAATATTGACTAATCAAATCAATAACTTATATATTTTTAATTCGATTATTAAAATCTAAATGTGCATTTTTTTTTATGATGAATGATATCCACAATATTTTTAGCCATTAGTTACACCAAGTATAAACGTTTTGAATTTTTTAAGCTACCCAGTCAAGTACCCAATTTTTACCTCGTTTTAAAAGTTTTATAGATTTTCTTCTTCTGTGCTTCACAGAGAACATTCTCGAATAAATTATCGATTGCAAAAACGCTTGCGGAACAAATACCTATACATTAGGGGAAGATAAATTGCTCCAGACATTTTCATTTCTTATGTTCTTTTTGCGTAAAGTAAACAAACAATACTATGATGTGATACAATAATTTGATAAGTAAATATTGTGATTTAATTCGGTTTATATTCGATAATTAATTTAAATATACAAGAGGTCTATAATTTCAATCCTATGCTAGCAGCGCCACCTAGCGTTAATTTGTATACGTACGTAGCTGGCGTGTTTGTGTAGATGATAATATCGTCGATGATATACCGTCCCAGTGGAAACGGTATCGTTATCATGCCGTTGCCGTGCCGTCTAGTGGAAAAACAGCAAATGGACTGTAAACAAGGATCAACTTGTTTACAGTTTGTTAAGAGATTTGGAAGGAAACAGCTACGGAAGTAATACTTTGAGAACGCGGGTAGAATGTAAACGAGGTGTTTTTGTGTTTTGCTCTGTAAGGAAGCGGAGAAAAATAATTAAGAGGATTTGGCATTAGACGCAACCGTTGTAATATACTTACATATTTTTTAGGGTTCCGTACCCAAATGGTCAAAACGGGACCCT
>JARACY010006185.1:0-18355 GCA_029255725.1 Scrobipalpa atriplicella
CGATTCCTCATTGTTAGAGAATAGGAACAAAATCATAATTCCGGAATTTTAGTATGGAAGTGACTCTAAAACGTAGTGATTTTATATCTCTTTGAATGTGTGTGTGGTGTGTGTGACGGAAATGTATTGCACATTTAATCATATCCAACAAAGTTTAGGAAAACATTGGGATAGTTCGCTTTCGGAAAACCTGTAAGTAAATTCATTTTCAATGTATTCAAGTAGATAAAATAGTGTATGAAGCTGCACATAATTAGGTATTACAATGATCGTTACTATTTTGAAATTCGCTGCGCTCATTTAAAAAAACACACTCGCATTGTAAAACCCTTCGTTATGTAGGAGCTTCATAAACTACTATTGTGTTAAAGCCAAGTTAAAGTGACTCTGTTCGTCTCTCTCAAATAGTCTGTCTAAAAAGGAGAACTTTGAACATCACACTAATCCCATTCGCACTAATTTGATGTCCCGTGGCTGTCATATCTGCCCCCACAACTTACTTTGATGATGGCTATTGTCCATTTGCCAAGCCTTGTGGCTGTCAGACACCCATGTCTCCTATTACTATAGTAAGCAGCTGTTAGATTAAATGCAGTATATTAATAAATATAAAGGGGGTAGCTTCTACAGTTGTTATTATAAGAAGTATGTTTTTACTACTGCCTAGTACTGCCTACTCAGAACTTCCATTTCTTAACTCTTTTTGTATAAAACATGCACCTTGGCGCCCGTCTGTCAGTTGGCAAGAGTATATAGTTATTTATATGCGGTATGGCATTATGTTGTGGGGTGTTATTGTGAGTGCTGCAGTATAGCCATAGCACGCAATGTAGCGAGCTAATAAGTATTTGCGATCGCCATATAGTTAACTTAACATACATACAATAATCACTCCTTTTCTTGGAGGGGTAGGCAGAGACCATATGTAGGTATATAGTTAACATATTCACTGCTGGCAAGCCTATCATATACAGAATGGAATTTTCAAACCGGTTCTCCAGGGAAAGTGCTCTAAATACTGGAGATAGCTAATTTTACTCAAAGGAAACATTCCTTTATTTTCAAAAAGGAGCAAAACTGCATTCAAAGAATTTTTGAAATACGCCTGCCACAACCGGAATCGCACTCGCTAAAATTTTCTAAATAACATTCTTTGTATACGAAGCTGCAAATAAATGGCGAACGTGCTCATGCATTGTAATAAGTTGCATTTTTGCGTACACACACTGGTATTATTTCAACTAAGTTGCAATTGCATACTCAGTATTATGTTTTCCTCTTGCTATATTAATACTATAGGTATGCTTCTTTGTTAAGTGTAACTACCTACTTTACTTACTTATTTAATATAAATAACATTAAATGAACAAGAAAACTGCATTAAGAGCTCATAAACCCTACTTCATTGCATTTAATAAGTTTTATTTGCTCCTAGTTTCCAAACACAATAAAAAGTAGTTCGCGATCGTCACAGTTATGTAGTACCTATGTATGAGAAAATAACACAGACAGGAACCGTTAGATACATAAATAATAAGTCACTATTTCTTACGGGGTACACAAGGGCGGATCCAGGGTTTTTTTTTCTGGGGGGGGGGGGGGGGGGGGGGGGGGCACAAGTATGTCTGGGGGGGGACACAAGTATGTTCTGTATGGAACCCCTACCGTGCAAAAAACCCCCCCTAAATCCGCCCTTGGAGGTAGGCAGAGAGTGAGGGCGATTTCGCCACATCTGACAAATATTGAAGGTGTTTCCTAAGTTACACTTAAACGCTCGTCTCTCTCTACAGATTTTACAGAAGCAGCTGAAACATTCTATGTTTTTCCATCGCTCTCAGTCCACCATGAAGTACACACCCTTACATAATGTCTGTTAGGGTAATGTCCGAAGCTGGGTAGTCTTAGATTACTCAGCCATTTTTGGGTAGTGTTGAACATTCTACACCCTAGGCATAGACTTGGTTGCTTTTTACCACGGAAACAAATAATTCCCACGGGAATACAGATTTAGCTGTGAGAGACACCGCGGGATAGTCGTCTCACGCGCTAAATTATACAACATGGACATTACCCTGCGGAGTTAAGAAATTTTGAACACTACCTAAGGCTGGTTGGTGGGTAAAGTCAGATTGAATCAGATGTCGGACATTACCCAGGAGATTGTTATTATGAACGGATTATTACCACGATTATTAAATCAAATTGCAGTGAACAACCGCGAAAGTCTTAAAACTTATATTACCTAGGAGGCTTGGGCAATCTTGGGTAATATATCCATTTATTCGGTGACTGGATCGATTTTCATCAGACAGCCTAGATAGAATGGGGTCGGCTACGAATATGCAACCTCTGAAACCGCTAATACTGTTGAGACCCCGATACATTCGTGACCTAAGCTTTTTATAGGGAACCTAGATTCGGTTATCATCGTTTTATTTTCTTTTTGGGTCTTACGAAGGTACAGTGAGTTTAACCACTTTGGCGGACCAATTTATACCTATAGTAAATCGTTCTTTGACTTGACGTCAAATTGTTATGTTCTCCGTTCCAAGTTCCAACTATGTCTATAGTAGGCTGCAAAATAGCATACCTAGTGCCACCGCAAACGATTGAGTTTTTACAAAAGGGTATAATGATTTTAACAAAATTGTTTCAAAAAATTGTAGTACTAGTTAAGTTATATGCGAATCTTAAATAAATATTTTAAAAGCTGCATGGATTTCCAAGAAAACTTCAATCGTTTGAGGTGGTACTAGGTATGCACTTTTGCAGCCTACTGTACCTACTGCCATGCCACAGAATATATAATAATAGTACTAGGTACATAGTAGGTAGGTACTGCCTTGATTTCTATTGCGCATAACTCCGCCATTTTGAATTGGCTTGATTGACCGTTGAATCGTGTGATATTTCAGCGGTGCTCCTTTAGGCTAGCCTCAATCAGGCCTGGATTGTCGGAACCAGTCTGTCTAGTCTAGCCTGATTCGGGTCCTTTGATCTTTGGCTTTATTAGGTTTCCTAACTCGGCACAATCGCAGTTAGTTAGGATCATAGAGAATTTAGGATAGAAGATCGAATATGGATGTGTTTCCGAATTTTATAATAACAAATGGCTGATTTCAAATCTGTTTCGCCGTAGTATCATGATAGAATAATATAATAAGTACTGTTAAATTATTTTCACCCCCTACATAAAAAGAGAGTTCTAACCATGGGTTCTAACAGTAGAGCTGTTATCAAAATTGCTTGATCAGCCTGTATTATAGTATAGGTAGTAAATTTACCATAGTATAAGTTAGTAAGCAGTAAAACCACTGAAACGACATCTTTATGCAAACCAGTGCGAACTGAGATTTAAGATAGATACCTACCTACCATGTGGGTCTGTGTAGTTATAATGTCAGAAGCCCCAGCTTAGGCGTGCAAAGCCCCTCTGAACGGTCAACTAGGTGTGGTAGGTATAGTGGTGTTGTATGAGGGGCTTATTCAGCACACCTTGTTATAAGATCGAAAATTGTATGTTTATTTATTCATATAACGGGAAAAGTGGATCTATCGATGCCTATTTTTATCTATACCTGAAACTTGATAAGTTTAAAAAGAAAAAAAAAATTTAAAATGCTAACTTTTATAGAGAAATTTTATCGAGAGCCTTTTCATACCTATCTATCAGTTTTGTTGGAAAGTCTTTTATAAAAGTTAAAAGAAAAAGCCCAGTTAGGTAAGTTATCTCTATAAAAAAGTGGCGAAGTGGAGGCAGCGAGCTCGTAAGAAAGTTTCTTCTCATTTCTTGGTAAATATCTCTGCGGTCTTGGCTTAGGTTGCCTACGTTTCGAGATTATGTACCTAACAACTTTTTGTAGTTTTGTGCTATGACGGTATTTCATGAAGCTGGTTTTCCCACTGGAATTCAGCATGATGCACAAGACACAATAACACCTATCCATCCATTATTGTAAATCGCATTCTCATCAACCCAGCTGATTCAGATCGGCCGAGACAGGCGAGCCAAATGGCGCGGCGACGTTGCCACTCCGTGCGACAAAGCGCCACCGACAAGACAACCGCCACTAAACACAGCGTTGCCGTTCCGTGCACACCACAATATTCCATTTTCGAACTTGTTTTGGCAATACGATACGAATTGGATAAGTTTGCGTAAATGTTCTGCGAGATATTTACGTCTACTACCTTACCTACACACACTATGTAAGTCATAGATTAAAATTCGTATGTTAGGCATTCGTAAACACCACCATGTTGTAATCTCGAGTCGTAACGGGAATTAACTCAGCCAATTAAATAAAATAAGACCTGACAGAACAGGTTTCTGATTTTGATTTCGTGGTTAATTGGGTGTTGCTTTCCAAAATAAGAATGACATGAACGCGAACGCATTTTATATGTCTTTTCGACTTTTTATTCAAATGAGTAACAGTTAATACTCACACCCAAAAATAAAATACTATAAGTTGGTATGCTCTTTTATGTAAGGACCTATTTGGCAAATAGTATTTGCACTATGCGACTGAGTGCATTTAATGCAGACCAGACCGGACTAAAGGTGGGGAGTTGCTACACGCAATCTACACCCTGTAAAGCAAATGACAACTGCCTAAGGGCGCCCGCTAGGGCTCGAACCTCGGCTTATGGCGTTGTCCTGGGGACGGTACCTCCCAAAGTGGGGGCCAAATGAGGGGACTCCGCGACCCTGCCGGTGGGGTGCGCGGTTGCTTGAAGAGCTTGTGTTGAGTGCGACTCTACACTACATGCGTTGGCAGCATTGATAGCACGAGTGATTGGGTCTTCGCCATCGATTAGGACGTGCCTACGCCTAGGTCTGCGTATGGAACGAGTTGCAGGATGGGGGACATAGTCAGAAGCGCTAACTACGAGCGGATTGGTTTGGGCTCTACTCTACACTACACTACACAGTAGGTCCTACACAACACACTAGTGAACGGGTTATCCATTTTTTTACGCAGCACCTGGCAATTACTTAGTGGTTAGGGATTGATTTGGTACGAGTACCTACGACGAATATACCTTTTTCTTGAATATATCTTTTTTATTTTGTTTAATTCCTCCGTATAATATATAAGCAGAGTTTGACAAAAAGTTGTAGGTATTCAGAATGTTCTAGATGTCTGACACGAGCACGTTTGTCGACATTCGCCATGTTCAAAAAGTTGGAAACTTGGAAAGGAGAGAGCGTTGCTTCAGTTCACTTTGAAATACCTACCTACTTGTGTATACTATACTCAGACTATACCTATCTCATAAAGTCCATGACGATGATTCTATTTTATTTCTAGTAAGAATAGTCTTTTCATGGTCTAAAACAGGATGCAATTAAAACGACAGACATTTTATTACCAACTCACACAGTTTATGAATGATAAATTGATAATATTGATAGTGTTATCGAATATTTTTCCTCTGCCCGATAACCTGTGCTGTGCGGCATCGATCGCCACGTTGCCGGTTGGTGCGACCGGTGGCGCGCAACGTTGCCGCTCCGTGCGACCGGCTATTATTATTTATTTTTATTATGTTGGCTGGCTGCATGCTGCTTGCTTGCGTCACCGTGCAATGCCTGAATGTCGAAACTATTGTCTTCTCGTGTGATTAATAATCCTGCCAGCCCTTGATTGTCAGCTGGTGGCGTTACATTGACAAATTCACGAATTCGTTTGTTTTTACGATGCGTCCATTTTTGTTCCCAAATGGGTTTTGTTTTAGCACGTTTCCTGTAGCACTTATGTTTACTGTGCTTTGTAGATTAGGTACTAAACTAACTTATTATTAGTCATTCTAGTAGTATATTACAATTACACCCACCCACTTTGCTGACCGCTTGTGATTACCTACAAATACGAAGCCACAACAATCACTCGTAGTAATATTTTTTTGCGCAGCACGAGCAATCATCATTTAGCCAGCGTGCGTTGATTAGCTGGGTCCATCAATCACACTTCAGCATTCAGCATTTGATAGATGGCAACATGGCGCGTAGGTGCAAATTACTGTTTTGCGCTAGCCGAAATTATATCAAAACCACACACCGACAGTACCTAGTACCTACCTACCTACCTACTTACTTATTAGTTTCATGCTTAACATGAAATGAATTTCATGCTTTTCATGCCTTCATGCCATGCTACATTCGTACATAGAGATGTCATGTTTAATTTCTGCCAAAGACGTCAAAATGTGATCTTTCGTCGATTCAGATTTTCAATTGACTTTCAATCTTACAAGCATTATGCTATTTATGTAGACGACATGATACATATAGCAGAGGATAAATTAGTTTTTGGCAATGGAATATTATTACGTAACTGTTAATCGCCAATCTAAATCTAGTGTATCTAGTTATCTACTTAGCTAATTAAATAGAGCTAATTTGGTCTTATTATTATCCTAGCCCAAATTGTCTCACTGCTGGGCAAAGGCCTCTCCTTTATTTTTCCAGGCTTCTCGATCTTAGGCTGTTTCCGACCAGTTTGGATCAAACGCTGTGATGTCACCCTGCCATCGCTTTTTTGGTCTCCCTCTAGGCCGACGATCTTGAGGGATCCATTCGGTAGTTAGCTTTGCTTTGTTGGTCTAATCTAAATAAATCCCTGCTTAGCCAGCTATTTAGCTACGTCGTCAGCTGCAATATTCCGGGCACTAGAGCAGTCTTTCTCAAACAGTGGATTTTATATGGCCATAAGCTAAGTCTTTGAGAGTTTTGAGACCAATAGTAAGATTGGGATTGCTTTTAGGATAGGCGTAGTTCTCTGATATCACCTATCTGGATGTACTTTTTGGTTATGTCTATGGTGGAATTTTGTGGAAACTAGGGGTACAGTCGTGTTTTCTTTTATATACCTAAATCTTTGGGAACCACTGGTTTATATGAGTTCCATTTGCCGCTATAGCATTCCCTTCCTTATTGGTCGTTGGGTTCAAGTTCCAGTGATGCCACTTCAATCCCTGCGCCACAGGGCTGCTAAATATGAAAAGGTTTTCATCGCGATGACTCGGAGGGAACGCTTTATTAGCCACTTTATACAGTCTGATAAAAATATTGGTTGCTTTCCTCTTTGACAGAAAGATGGGCTGTATGTTGGGTGTACATATTATTCGGATATTATAATTAAATACTATAGAATAAATTAATGAATCACAGGAAAAAATAGGCGAATGAAACGCGGTCGAATATTATTTAAACGTCACAGAAGCTATTAAAACCGGCCTTCAGTCCAATAGGTCGCTCTAGCATGAAGACGTTATACTGTTCTCTTCCTATACTGTGTCTAAACCTTAGCTGTACGTTGTACATTTAATCCTCCCAAGATTATAAGCTCAGTTTGCACAGCCCCAGTCTAGGATTACAGGAACCCTGAGACTACATACGTATAGTATAGTATTACGTACAGGAAATCACGCCTCTAATCCCACAAGGAAAAAGAAAGGATCATCGATCGATTGCTTACAAGTTATAGTTGACTCGTTTTCCTTGAAGGCAATGAACACGTGTACAGTCCAAGCCAAATGATCCAAGGTTGCCGAAATAAGATACAATAGATAAATTAATGTCTATTTACCAAATTAATGTCTACTTACTAGCAGTTGGGGCGGTCCAAGTGTGGTAACTTTCTATTACCTAAAATGGAGGAATCACATTCTTCTGTCTAGTTGGTAACCAACCAAATCAAAGTACAACCCGATGCAATTAAACCTTTTGTCAGCGTTTTTGAAACCGATATAGGCATCTGACTGATGATGTTATAATGCCATCGGTTCGGTGTGGACACGCACGACTTAACTAAAATTATTGCCGTTGCTTTCTGTTCTGCCATTGATAGAAGTGACAGTGAAAGGTTAGTCAAGATAGTGATTTTGTGTAAATCTGAATTGCCCCATTGTCAACTTTATGTTCTTCCCGTAAGATGCCCGTAAAAATCGAAACCACGACCTCAGAAGCGAGAGATCAATTCTCAAACCACTAAACCACACAGGAAAGAGGAAAAGCGAGGTCCTATTTATTTGTGTTAGAGAAACGACTGTTCCCACTTCGGTGGCCGCCATGGCAATAACAAAGTGCGATCGATAATCCCCGGGAGGTATCGTACCAATCGTCGACTCGGTTCCCGGAGGATATCATATTATTTGCTAAATTCCGGTCAATCTTGACTCGCCTTGGGCTCTACCTTAGAAGTCGAAATTCTATATCAGCCCACATTTACCCACTGCTGAGTATAGGCCTCTTCTTTTAAACGCCATCTATCTACCACGGTCCTGTGCCCCCCGCATCCACTGTTTTCCCTCGATCGCCACTATATCATCTGCCCATCTGGCTGGTGGTCTGCCTACTGGACGTTTTTCGAAATTGAAACCTGAGAAAAATGTTTTATAATTCTACGAAGATTCTGATCCTTCTAGGAAGACAGTCATTCATGTTACGGGTAAGGAAAAGCGTTCCATAAACAGATAGCGAAACTGAACAACGTTAACCAGGAAATTCTTTTAGGAATTTAAACAAAATTTTGGCTATTTCAACAACCAAGTGCAACCCTTATCAGTTTCTGGTACGCTGTCCCTATCCCGTATATTTTTATTTCTACCCTTGTTTCTTGGGGCAAATGTTTCGGTTCGGTAGGTAATAGAGGTAGGGTAATAAAGTATACATTCTGCATTTCTAATGCAACTTATAAAATGAATAATTATAAAAACTACGTTTGCGTCAAGTATTACTAACCTGCGATCAAAGAATGTAAATATTGATATTGTACAGGCATAATAAAAAATTCATACTGCTGTTCGTCCGTAAAGAAATCAATGCGACAGCCATGTTTCCGACCAATCGAACTATGCAAATAGATAATTTACAAGCCGTTTCGCTTTCCACATGATCGCAGCGAACAAAACGAAACGCTGAGCAATAATGTAAGTCTAAGTAAACGCCCATGGAAAATGTAGGTACGTCATTTTAATGGAAACTGCTTGAGTCTATCTATATCTCCATTCGTTTTATATAGGTATAAGCAAGCATGAGAATAAGCAACTTGTTATGAAACATAAAAAAAGCGCGTTGTACACGTAGAATAAAATCATGACGTCACATTTTTGTTTTGGTGTGGACCTTACATCTACAGTAAACTTCATGACTGCTATATTTTGTTCCTTCTACGAGATGCTGTGAGTTAGTAGACACTCAGGTCTCACGTTAATTATATTGCCAACCATTGGCTACTTTCCAACTAGTCAAATCAGCAACTTTTTATGAAATGTCAAAAACGCTTTTTTGTATGAAAATAGTAAATTATGACGTCACATTTTAGTAAATATTGACTAATCAAATCAATAACTTATATACTTTTAATTCGATTGTTAAAATCGAAATGTGCATTTTTTTTAAAATTATGAATGAAATCCACAATATTTTTAGCCATCAGTTTTAAGTATAAACGTTTTGAATTTTTTAAGCTACCCAGTCAAGTACCCAATTCATGCACCTGATCTAAGGCCTTTGAATCCAGGCAATTCAGCCAGCTACACCTGGGTTCGTTCGAACGTTTAGTAAATGCTAGATTGCTTTCACTCACGCAATCATGTGGCCGGCTGACTCATGCAGCCTTCGATTTGATTGCTCCAGATACTTCGATATTATCATTATCACCTTTTTCAATTGTCGTGGTGTCATAGATATCTAGTTGGTCAGTAGCCAATCAATAAAAAAGATTACTTGCGAACGTGTAATAACTTTGTGCCCATAAGACAGAATAAATTGTATTGATGCTATTGATTGATGATGCCCTGTAGTATTTTTTGCCAGAGAATAGTCCAGTACCTATTGTTACGTTCGAGGGTTCGATAATCGGAGTAAAACGCCGATAATTGTCACACACACTTTATTTAACACTAAATCACAAAACCAAATCACTAGGCACACACAAAGTCCGTTTATCGCAGTTCGTAGTCGTCGTTATTCACTTCTTCAGTTCACTCCGAGATCGCTTAGATTCGTTATCCGAAACAAGACTGGTTTCTGGGCCGGACGGAGGTGCTTTTATATCCCGCAATTCAATACCGAATCTTCCAGATCGCCCTTTTGTTAGGTTGTTTACATCACGGTATTCGCGGTGGTCGCAGAACATTCGGGATTCCTATTGTTCTCCAGTTTGACAAACAACTTGTGTACTTCTCAACTATTGTTAGGCGCAGGTAAACGGCGCAGGTAAATTGTTTGCGCTTTTGGATCTTTCTTCCTGTGTCCGAGTAAGTTCGATTCACGAATGTTCTTGGTTTATCCGCGCGACTCCGCGACACTGCCCCCCTCTTAGAGATGTTCGTCCCGAACATCATTACTGCCATTATAACGGGCCAGGCGATCAACGTGGACGATCTTCATTGCTCCTCGTGGGTGTCGCTGAATCCTGTACGTCACATCGTTTATGCGGGTCACAATCTTGTAGGGTCCATCCCATCGTCGTTGAAGCTTTGGAGACTTCCCTTTTCGCCGAACTGGGTTATGCAACCAGACTAAGGATCCCTCTGCAAAGCCGCAACTAGTGGCCTTCCGGTCGTATCGGGTCTTCATGCGCTCACTGGACGTCAGTCCGTTCTCTCTTATAATCGCATGGACGTTATGTATGCGTTCACGCAACCTCTCGATGTAGTCTGGCACACTAAGTTGGTTTTCCGGATCCTGCGGAGGTTCTCCGGTCAATAGGTCAGCTGGTATTCGCAACTCTCTGCCGAAGTTAGCGTAAGCCGGTGTCACTTTGGTGCTCTCGTGTTCAGCTGTTCTATAAGCCAGCAAGAATATTGGGATATATCTGTCCCAGTCCCTTTGATGATCTTCTACCAGCTTCGCCAGGTGACGTTCCAGGGTCTGATTAAACCGCTCCACCATTCCGTCAGATTGTGGGTGATATGGGGTTGTTCTGGTCTTATGCATTCCTAGCAGCTTGCACATTTCTTGGAACAGCTTTGACTCGAAGTTGCGCCCTTGATCCGAGTGTATCTCCAGAGGAACACCAAATCTGCATATCACCTCGTTGACCAACTTTTCTGCCACTGTATGCGCCTCTTGGTTTGGAATGGCGAACACTTCAGGCCACTTCGTGAAGTAATCCATGACCACCATGAAGTACTTGTTCCCATCTTCTGTTACCGGGAAAGGTCCTGCCACGTCAACTGCTATTCTCTCCCAGGGGGCTCCCACGTTGTACAGTCTCAGCTTTCCTCGACTTCTGGTTTGAGGTCCCTTAACTGCTGCACAGACAGTGCATTTCCGGCACCAATCTTCAACATCCTCACGACAATGCAGCCAATAAAATCGTTCCCGAATTTTAATCAGGGTCCTTCGAACTCCGAGGTGACCTCCAGAGACACCGTCATGAAGCTCACGTAAAACGTCCTTTATAAGTTTCCGTGGCACAATCAACTGTAGATGATGCTCGTTTCCTGAAACTTTTTCCCATTTCCGGTACAAGATGTCATTTTGCAGGGTCAAGCTCTCCCACTGAGCCCAGTAGCTCTTTGTTCCGGAACCAAATGGGGCTACTTCATGCCAATTTGGTTTTCCCGTTCCTCGTTTCATCCACTCGATGATGGGTTTCAGATCGTCATCTTCATTTTGAGCTTTCCGCACCTCATCATTCTCCCATTTTTCATCGGTAGGTGTTGTTCGTAGAACTTGGACTCTTTCCTTCATTTCTTTTCGCGTGCAATGTTTGCAGTCCTCAGTACAAGGTCGTCGCGATAATCCATCAGCATTCGTGTGTGATTTCCCGCTGCGATGTTCTATCGTGAAGTTGTACTCTTGAAGCTGTTCTATCCAACGTGCAACTTGACCCTCCGGATCCTTGAACTGTAGCAGCCACTTCAGTGCAGCGTGATCTGTCCGCAGTTGAAACGGTCTTCCAATCAGATACTTTCTGAAGTGTTGGAGCGTCTTCACAACTGCCAAGAGTTCTCTTCTCGTCACACAGTAGTTGGTTTCTGGTCGAGACAAAGCCTTACTGTAATAAGCTATAACCACTTCCCGATCACCTTGCTTTTGTGAGAGTACACCGCCGATGGCTGTATTACTGGCATCAGTGTCCACGATGAATTGGCCATCTCTCTGTGGGTAGCCCAAGATTGGAGACTCACATAGCTTCTTCTTGAGCAGGTCAAATGCTTCCTCGCAGGAGTCGTCCCAGTGGAATTTCTTCTTGTCTTCTGTAAGTCTGTGCAACGGCTTGGCTATCTCTGCAAATCCTTTCACAAATCGGCGGTAGTAGGAACATAACCCGAGGAATGCCCGAACGTCCGTTTTGTCCTTTGGTGTTGGCCACTTCTTCACTGCCTCAAACCTTCTCAGGATCCGTCTGCACTCCAGCTTGCGATACAACATATCCCAGATAATTGACTTTATCCTTGAAGAAGTTGCACTTTTCGGGTTTAGCTTCAGGCCGGCTGCTTTATCTTCACCAAGATCTTGTCCAGTTGATTAAGATGGTCCCGAAAGTCCTTTCCAATGACGATGATGTCGTCGAGGTATACTAGGCAAGCTTCTCCGATGAGTCCAGCCAACACACACTCCATGAGTCGCTCAAAGGTCGCCGGAGCATTACAGAGTCCAAACGGCATGACGTTGAAGTGCCACAAACCTTGGCCGGTTGAAAATGCCGTCTTCTCTTTATCATCTGGATGCAGTTCCACTTGCCAATAGCCAGACTTCAAATCCAATGTGGAGTACCAAGATGACCCTGCCAGCGTGTCTAATGTGTCGTCTATCCGAGGCAACGGGTAGCTGTCTTTTTTTTGTTACCTCGTTGAGCCGCCTGTAGTCAATGCAGAAACGTGAAGTTCCATCTTTCTTCTTCACCAAGACTACCGGTGAGCACCAGGGGCTCGACGACGGCTCTATGATCTTGTTCTTCCTCATGTCATTGATCATGTCCTGGACCTCTCTGTCTTTGGCTTATTGGGACTCTTCTTGCTCTCTGTCTTATTGGTGGTTCGTTGCCAGTGTCTAATCTGTGTTTTACAACTGATGTTCTTCCGAATATCTCCATCATCTTTTGAGAAAACGTCACTGTATCGAGACAACAAGGCTTGAGCTTGTTTCTTCTGAGTAAAGGTGAGATTTCCGCATTCTTGAAGTAGGTCGTTGATTCTTGACATCTCACCTGAACCACTTGTCTTCTGTGAAGATAGTCTTCGTAACGTCGATACTTCTTCGCAACGTCCAATGATGTCGCCTTCCTTTAATTCCACGTCGATGTCACTCAGATTGGCAACTTCAACTGCAGTGAAACCATGGTCACAAACGAGACTTCTTGCGATGATGCAGTGCTCCAGGGTCCCACCATCCTCGACTAATACACTTTTTCCATTAATTGCAGACAACGACGTGCAACCCCATCGAATTGGCGTCAGCGAACCAGCCAGGAGAGTGGATCCGGACCTGCAACCGACCACTAGGCAGGTGGAAGAACCTGCACAAGAGAAATCAGGGAAACGAGTAACAGCCAGGACTAAGGGGCGGGTGCTGGCTCGGTGGAAGAAAGCCCTGAAAGTTGTCATATCACAAGCCTGCGACGGTAACAGCCTACAAGTTCAAGGTCAGATTAATGACAAACAAGCTGCACTTTGACATTGACACCGGTGCCTCCCGGACAGTTGTGAGACCTGATGTATTTGGGCAATGGCAACTGGAAACGAGAACTCGACGGCAGTATCGACTCCTGTCAGCCACCGGCCAGCAAATACCCGTCGTTGGAGAGGCATTCGTGAGAATGCGCATAGGCTCCGTGCTATACTCGCACTGGGTTTTAGTGGCTGATATAATGGACGATTGCATACTTGGACTGGACTTCATCGTGGAAGAACGATTGCAAGGTGGATTTCAAAACAGGGGTTTTCTTATGCGGCCAAGAAGGAAGTTTTCATGGACGGTGTGGCCCCTAGAGGAGAAGTGAAAACTGCAAGAAGAGTCACTTTGCCCGGAAGATCTAAAACGTTAGTGCCTGTGACAATTGCCGTACACGAACAAAGGCAAGAATGGAAAAAGTGTATTAGTCGAGGATGGTGGGACCCTGGAGCACTGCATCATCGCAAGAAGTCTCGTTTGTGACCATGGTTTCACTGCAGTTGAAGTTGCCAATCTGAGTGACATCGACGTGGAATTAAAGGAAGGCGACATCATTGGACGTTGCGAAGAAGTATCGACGTTACGAAGACTATCTTCACAGAAGACAAGTGGTTCACGGTGAGATGTCAAGAATCAACGACCTACTTACAAGAATGCGGAAAATCTCACCTTTACTCAGAAGAAACAAGCTCAAGCCTTGTTGTCTCGATACAGTGACGTTTTCTCAAAAGATGATGGAGATATCGGAAGAACATCAGTTGTAAAACACAGAATAGACACTGGCAACGAACCACCAATAAGACAGAGAGCAAGAAGAGTCCCAATAGCCAAAGACAGAGAGGTCCAGGACATGATCAATGACATGAGGAAGAACAAGATCATAGAGCCGTCGTCGAGCCCCTGGTGCTCACCGGTAGTCTTGGTGAAGAAGAAAGATGGAACTTCACGTTTCTGCATTGACTACAGGCGGCTCAACGAGGTAACAAAAAAAGACTGCTACCCGTTGCCTCGGATAGACGACACATTAGACACGCTGGCAGGGTCATCTTGGTACTCCCACATTGGATTTGAAGTCTGGCTATTGGCAAGTGGAACTGCATCCAGATGATAAGAGAAGACGGCATTTTCAACCGGCCAAGGTTTGTGGCACTTCAACGTCATGCCGTTTGGACTCTGTAATGCTCCGGCGACCTTTGAGCGACTCATGGAGTGTGTGTTGGCTGGACTCATCGGAGAAGCTTGCCTAGTATACCTCGACGACATCATCGTCATTGGAAAGGACTTTCGGGACCATCTTAATCAACTGGACAAGATCTTGGTGAAGATAAAAGCAGCCGGCCTGAAGCTAAACCCCGAAAAAGTGCAACTTCTTCAAGGATAAAGTCAATTATCTGGGATATGTTGTATCGCAAGCTGGAGTGCAGACGGATCCTGAGAAGGTTGAGGCAGTGAAGAAGTGGCCAACACCAAAGGACAAAACGGACGTTCGGGCATTTCCTCGGGTTATGTTCCTACTACGCCGATTTGTGAAAGGATTTGCAGAGATAGCCAAGCCGTTGCACAGACTTACAGAAGACAAGAAGAAATTCCACTGGGACGACTCCTGCGAGGAAGCATTTGACCTGCTCAAGAAGAAGCTATGTGAGTCTCCAATCTTGGGCTACCCACAGAGGAGATGGCCAATTCATCGTGGACACTGATGCCAGTAATACAGCCATCGGCGGTGTACTCTCACAAAAGCAAGGTGATCGGGAAGTGGTTATAGCTTATTACAGTAAGCTTTGTCTCGACCAGAAACCAACTACTGTGTGACGAGAAGAGAACTCTTGGCAGTTGTGAAGACGCTCCAACACTTCAGAAAAGTATCTGATTGGAAGACCGTTTCAACTGCGGACAGATCACGCTGCACTGAAGTGGCTGCTACAGTTCAAGGATCCGGAGGGTCAAGTTGCACGTTGGATAGAACAGCTTCAAGAGTACAACTTCACGATAGAACATCGCAGCGGGAAATCACACACGAATGCTGATGGATTATCGCGACGACCTTGTACTGAGGACTGCAAACATTGCACGCGAAAAGAAATGAAGGAAAGAGTCCAAGTTCTACGAACAACACCTACCGATGAAAAATGGGAGAATGATGAGGTGCGAGAAAGCTCAAATGAAGATGACGATCTGAAACCCATCATCGAGTGGATGAAACGAGGAACGGGAAAACCAAATTGGCATGAAGTAGCCCCATTTGGTTCCGGAACAAAGAGCTACTGGGCTCAGTGGGAGAGCTTGACCCTGCAAAATGGACATCTTGTACCGGAAATGGGAAAAAGTTTCAGGAAACGAGCATCATCTACAGTTGATTGTGCCACGGAAACTTATAAAGGACGTTTTACGTGAGCTTCATGACGGTGTCTCTGGAGGTCACCTCGGAGTTCGAAGGACCCTGATTAAAATTCGGGAACGATTTTATTGGCTGCATTGTCGTGAGGATGTTGAAGATTGGTGCCGGAAATGCACTGTCTGTGCAGCAGTTAAGGGACCTCAAACCAGAAGTCGAGGAAAGCTGAGACTGTACAACGTGGGAGCCCCCTGGGAGAGAATAGCAGTTGACGTGGCAGGACCTTTCCCGGTAACAGAAGATGGGAACAAGTACTTCATGGTGGTCATGGATTACTTCACGAAGTGGCCTGAAGTGTTCGCCATTCCAAACCAAGAGGCGCATACAGTGGCAGAAAAGTTGGTCAACGAGGTGATATGCAGATTTGGTGTTCCTCTGGAGATACACTCGGATCAAGGGCGCAAACTTCGAGTCAAAGCTGTTCCAAGAAATGTGCAAGCTGCTAGGAATGCATAAGACCAGAACAACCCCATATCACCCACAATCTGACGGAATGGTGGAGCGGTTTAATCAGACCCTGGAACGTCACCTGGCGAAGCTGGTAGAAGATCATCAAGGGACTGGACAGATATATCCCAATATTCTTGCTGGCTTATAGAACAGCTGAACACGAGAGCACCAAAGTGACACGGCTTACGCTAACTTCGGCAGAGAGTTGCGAATACCAGCTGACCTATTGACCGGAGAACCTCCGCAGGATCCGGAAAACCAACTTAGTGTGCCAGACTACATCGAGAGGTTGCGTGAACGCATACATAACGTCCATGCGATTATAAGAGAGAACGGACTGACGTCCAGTGAGCGCATGAAGACCCGATACGACCGGAAGGCCACTAGTTGCGGCTTTGCAGAGGGATCCTTAGTCTGGTTGACATAACCCAGTTCGGCGAAAAGGGAAGTCTCCAAAGCTTCAACGACGATGGGATGGACCCTACAAGATTGTGACCCGCATAAACGATGTGACGTACAGGATTCAGCGACACCCACGAGGAGCAATGAAGATCGTCCACGTTGATCGCCTGGCCCGTTATAATGGCAGTAATGATGTTCGGGACGAACATCTCTAAGAGGGGAGGCAGTGTCGCGGAGTCGCGCGGATAAACCAAGAACATTCGTGAATCGAAACTTACTCGGACACAGGAAGAAAGATCCAAAAGCGCAAACAATTTACCTGCGCCGTTTTACCTGCGCCTAACAATAGTTGAGAAGTACACAAGTTGTTTGTCAAACTGGAGAACAATAGGAATCCCGAATGTTCTGCGACCACCGCGAATACCGTGATGTAAACAACCTAACAAAAGGGCGATCTGGAAGATTCGGTATTGAATTGCGGGATATAAAAGCACCTCCGTCCGGCCCAGAAACCAGTCTTGTTTCGGATAACGAATCTAAGCGATCTCGGAGTGAACTGAAGAAGTGAATAACGACGACTACGAACTGCGATAAACGGACTTTGTGTGTGCCTAGTGATTTGGTTTTGTGATTTAGTGTTAAATAAAGTGTGTGTGACAATTATCGGCGTTTTACTCCGATTATCGAACCCTCGAACGTAACAATAGGTACTGGACTATTCTCTGGCAAAAAATACTACAGGGCATCATCAATCAATAGCATCAATACAATTTATTCTGTCTTATGGGCACAAAGTTATTACACGTTCGCAAGTAATCTTTTTTATTGATTGGCTACTGACCAACTAGATATCTATGACACCACGACAATTGAAAAAGGTGATAATGATAATATCGAAGTATCTGGAGCAATCAAATCGAAGGCTGCATGAGTCAGCCGGCCACATGATTGCGTGAGTGAAAGCAATCTAGCATTTACTAAACGTTCGAACGAACCCAGGTGTAGCTGGCTGAATTGCCTGGATTCAAAGGCCTTAGATCAGGTGCATGAATTGGGTACTTGACTGGGTAGCTTAAAAAAATTCAAAACGTTTATACTTAAAACTGATGGCTAAAAATATTGTGGATTTCATTCATAATTTTAAAAAAAATGCACATTTCGATTTTAACAATCGAATTAAAAGTATATAAGTTATTGATTTGATTAGTCAATATTTACTAAAATGTGACGTCATAATTTACTATTTTTCATACAAAAAAGCGTTTTTGACATTTCATAAAAAGTTGCTGATTTGACTAGTTGGAAAGTAGCCAATGGTTGGCAATATAATTAACGTGAGACCTGAGTGTCTACTAAACTCACAGCATCTCGTAGAAGGAACAAAATATAGCAGTCATGAAGTTTACTGTAGATGTAAGGTCCACACCAAAACAAAAATGTGACGTCATGATTTTATTCTACGTGTACAACGC